>JAJOOS010080388.1:0-21715 GCA_029582725.1 Solanum chiquidenum | reverse complement strand
TTTAAGTTAATGGGTTTGTAGTTGCAAATACAAAGTCACCCATTTGTTTTCAGCTTGCCCGAGAGGAAAGTCGCAAAACCAAGACCACTAGACTGATGGCCTAAGGAGTGGGTCGACATGTGAACCTATCCCTCTAGATGAGGCCCCAGAAAACTAACCCAAAGAACGGGCCCTCATGGGATCCCCAAAATTCTCTATAACCATCAACTCTGCCTCTTTGGTGGTACTTACAATGGACTAGAAGAAAGGCCTCTCTCTGGTTTCTCTGAACACATAAGATCCGGTGAAGAAAGTCAACCCTGTCACAAACTTGAAGACTCACTCTGCTTCATCCAGAACAATAGTCATAGCATGCCTGGAAAGCTCGTAGAAATGGGCCTCATACACAGTCAGAGATGACTGTGTTGTCTCAAGTCCTCAAATATTAATCGGCTTCCTCACTCATGCTCGAAGAGATGAAGTAGTTTTGGAAAGCACTGGAGAACGTATCCACTCTGTTGGAGGATATCCAAATGGTCTAGACCTCACATAAGTCTTCTACCACTCTTTAGCGGATCCATGAAATTGAAGTGCAATAAAAGGAACAATACGTGCATAAACCAAACCCACTACCTACATATTCTTATGGTCCAAGGTCAAGAACTCACGAGCATCCTCGCTCTTACCATTTTAAAACTAGTGATTTCATCTTCTAAAATCTCTCATAACATTATTGATTAGCTGGTTTTACAATAATCTTAGGAGAAACTTGTGCACTAATAACCGGTGCAGGAACCACTGGTGGCTGACCCACCTGATCAAGGATAACTATAGCCTGATGTTGCTGACTCGAGGTTTGTGCCCCTACCTTACCTAAAAACCACGTGATGTACTTATCGCACCACCCTAAGAGAAGTACTCCAATACACCTAGCATCCTCAACAAAGTATCCTGAAATAACAAAGTTCTAAACTCAAGAGAAACCTGGTCCTCCGAAACCTCAGTATATTGCTCAAGAGAGACATCTATAGCTCGTCTTCTAGTTGGTGCCACTCTACGAGCACAATCTCTAGCAGGTGCTAATCCACGAGCACGACCTCTTGCTCAGTCCCTACCTCTACCCCTAGTTGGGGTCTCAACAACTGCCTCGGGGACTTCTTCTCTCCTATTAATGGAAATAAAAGCTCTAGTCCTCAGCATCTTCCAACACAACGCGCATCAACTCAATACTAGAGAAGGTAACCATGCACAATAAGAAATAGCGAATAAAATGAAGTTTCCTAACAGTCTCTATAGCCTCTCGAAGAGAAGTATAAATGTATACATACCGATCCTCAAGACTCTACTTAGACTTGACTTGCACACACGTGAGACCTATAAACCCAGGGCTTTGATACCATTTGTCATGACCAAAAAATGGACTTGATGGCACATACATCTCTCCACCAAGACAAGTTTGTTTCAATCCAACAATACGAAAGAAATGCAGAAATTAAAACAAAAATGGCATAAGAGCGGAAAACTTATTCATTCTCAAACATAACCCCAAAACCTAGTTGTCACATGTACAAGCCACTATGGTATAAAGTACAAAATTGAAAGATAATTACAAGTCTCAATGTCTTTGTTTCTCAAATAGAATAAAGCATAAAATAAGGAACATGAGGGTTCATCGGGATGAAAAGAAGTTACCGCTCAAAGTCCTCTGAAAGCCTTGTATATAGAAGAAGAAGATCACATGGGTCAAGGGCTCGAAACCTACATAAGTGTATAAGCAAGGAGTAAGTACCAACCAACACGGTACTCAACAAGCAACCTAATAAATAAGGCACAACTAGAGAGAAAATGAGTACTCCTTTCATCCCAACCGAACCTCCTTTAAACTACAATTTGCATAGAAATCAGCTCAATCTAACAGTTTCACAATATCTAGTTCACAAGGTTTAATAACCACAGTCCAATAGTCATAGTTCAACAACTAACAAGTATCAAGTATGACCATCACAAGTATCAAGTAGATCAATCACAATTATCAAGTAGATCAATCACGAGCATCAAATATATCAATCTCAAGTATAAAGTTCATCAAGTAACAATAGTCAACTCTTGTCGGAACTATTTTTTCTTCGGCACATTATCACTAGCCGGAACCATTTCCTTCGATTTTATATCATATCACTAGCCGGAACCATTTTTCTTCGACTTTATATCATATCACTTTCCAGAACCATTTTCCTTCGGCATAATATCACTATACAGAACTATTTTCCTTTGGCTTTATATCACATCACTAACCGAAACAATTTTTCCTTCGTCTTTATATCATATCACTTACCAGAAGCATTTTCCTTCGACATATTCATTACATTTCCCATCATGGTGTACAATAATCAATACAAATAAGAAATTTAACACTATAATGAATAGACAACAACTCAAGCAATTCAAATCTACAATAATGTCATCAAAATATTTCATCAATCAACACAATATTGTCCACACATGAGGCAATTCACAAATCATTATAATCAACACATTGCTTTTTTTATTCATTAAGATTAATCAAGTGGAACAATGAACCCGTCACCTCATTTCTATTACTCCCCAACATATACAATGAAGGAAAATACATTATTCTAGTAATTTTACAAGATTTAGAATAACACTTGCCTCAATTCAATCAAAAGTCAATCCAATACTTGAGCCTTCCCTTTCCGAATAATGTTAAAATTCACACTGTCTAATTCAATCAAGTAATCACAATAAGTTCTGGAAATAACAATACTTATATCATACACTTTAAAAAATAAATCAATCAACTCAAAAATCTAATTCTGAAATGAGGTTTGAATCTCAAAAAATTTACTTGAAAATGTTACCCAAGACAATTTGGAACTCATTGATGAAAACAATTTAGAAAAAAAGAGTTAAAATTAATTCACAATCACCATTTTAGTTTTGAACTCAAGTTCTTGAAAAACCTTATCATTTGTCAATTAAAATCAAAAGTTTTGATGTTAAAAAACCATAAATAATCAAATGGAAATGAAGTTTTAGGGTCATAAAAGCTTACCCAAATGATTTAGCACAAGAAATCTCTTCAAAATCGCCTCCAAGGGTTTACAAAGTTCAAAATGGAGAAAAATGGGTAAAACCCCAAAAATGGCAGACATAAACCCTCTATGAAGTCGCTTAAGAGAAAACAGGTTACTTAAGAGAACCTCACAAGAACTGTGGGTCTCAGTTTTGCGAATCAGGCTCCGCGCACCATTGCTAAAGCAAGCACTAGTTCACCAAAGCGAACCCCGTGAAAGTCCGACCTTTCCTTTAGCGATCACTCCTTTGCTAAAGCGAAGGTTACTAAAGCAGAAGGTCTATCACAAAAGATAAAGGTACAAAACTTAGGTACCAGAAAAATTAGTGAATTCTCAAAGTGTCAAAAAGATCCTCGAGATTGTTCAGGACCCCATACACATAAACTAAACATGCAAATTGTCTATACTATTTTAAGTTATTCTGTTAATTAAGGTTATTTAATTAATAGATATTCTTTTAATTAATTAATTTAATTGATGGTTAATGGGTCAAGTCCATATATAATAAAATTTAAGTTAATACCCTATATCACTTTAGATTATATTTCTTTTGAAAAAAAAACCTCCCCAGGAAGACGTCAAAGTTTCAGTACAACCAAAGCAGCGACCAACTTGCAACAAGTAAGAATTAAAAAAGCCTTAATTTATGCATTTGTGTATATGCATAGAGTTCATATTATATTATAATAATAATGGGTGGTGAAAGAGAAAGAAAGGAAAATTGAATTAAATATGATTGTTATTCACGTGGGTCCCTTGAAGTTTGTAGGAGTATTTTTAAATGGTAAATTACCATGTGATAATTGGAATAGATTTAAAAGGGTAAGGATTGATTGGGAGGTGTTTTCATGGTTGTTGTCATTGGTTCATAACCAATGACTTCAATTTTAAATATTATTATTTTGTTATCATGTTATAAATTAAATTTTGATATATTGAGATAGGTAATTAAATATTAAGTGTATTGTATTATATGAATATCATTAGATTTATGATACTTGGAGGAATCGAGACTTAGTCCTTGGTTTGAAATTTGGGAAATAGGAGAGTTGGTATAGTAGTTGACATCAAGATTATGAACTTGATTATAGATTTGGTTGAGTTTTTGGGTCTAGACTAGACATATAGTAATATGGATATCTACAGACTTGTTTGCATACAAATAATGTACATTTCAATAGATCATTGCATTCATCTTGAAGCCCAACAAAAGAGGAAGGCTCAAGTCCCGAAGTGATTGTTCGATTATTTGACGCAAGTGAATTTCTTAACCCTTGTTGAGTGTATAAAATCATGTATTTCCTTGTGTTATGTGTTGGAGAGTAACATGACTTAGTGATGGGTTGAATTATTCATACTAAATGATTCTAATGATGAAAAGGGGGGGGGGGTAATAAAAGGCAGCTTGAATTAATATTGATGTGTTGAGAATGATTTAAAAGGTTTATCAATTCATTGTTTATGGTGTATCATGATTGTGTTGTTGTAAATTGTGCATTGATATGGGAATGGTCATCTCCTCATTAATTGTGTGAACATGTCATTTACATTGGTTATGAGACTTGGTTGTGACAAATGTTATGTGAATTGAGAAATATTAATGAATTAAAGATGATGTACCATTTCAAGAGATGTGTCACGTGTCATGACAAATATTATGATTCGAGGGGCATGTCACACGTCACGATGAATTATATTATCGAGGATCGTGTCGAACGCCGTGATGGATGCATGGACAAATATGTCCCCCATAGATTCCAGACTGAGAGACAATGGGTATGTATCACTAGGTCAGACATGTATCACCATACTTGGTATTGCATTTCATTGCATTGCATATCTTTATCATTTGTGAACTTGTGAGTGAATCTTTGTGAAACTTGTGATTGATGAACTTGATCACGTATATTGTTTATCTATAATTATTGGGGTGTTTTTATTGATGGGTTCAATTATTTCACTTGATTGATCTTAATGAATAAAAAGGGATTAATGAAAAAGGAACGTGTTGATATTTGTGATTGTGAGTTGCCTTTTTCTTGACCCTAATTTATTGATTGATGATATGCTTGATGTCATCATTGCCTCAGGCCTTTTTAGGGGTATTTTAAAATGACTAAGTTTTTTCATTCTTATATTATTGTTAATTTATGTATGCATTTTCTTCATATTATTGGATTTAGGCTGACTTATCTTGGTGGGTTTAGACAAGTGTCATCACGTCTATTTTTTTATCAAGACATAATTAAAGCCTCATTTTCCTGTAATATGATTGTCAAACCTTATTTCAATTTCCAAGTCAACCCAAACAACCTATAATGACCTTATTTTTTTGCAATTCATAAATAACAGGTCCAAAATTAGTCAAGGAAAATCTATCTTATAATTTTAGGACACTTTTATAGTCAACTTTTGGTCAACTCAAACCCAAACCTCGGGTCAAATATCCAAAATCTAAACTTGATTATATGAACGCATTACCATAAACTAAGTAATTTAAAGTAATAATCAAAATTCTATTTTAATACCTTTACTTCCCTTAAATACAAGATCTTAAATCTAGCCTTAAAACATCCTTGTAATTTTGAATCCAACTTTACATTTGCTACATTACATCCTTAGTATTCGTGGAAACCAACCAGGCAACGATACAATATTGTGGTCACACCTTTCATGATCGCAAAAAAAAGTTGACCAAAGGTCTAACCTGGTTCATTTTTGCAATCATGCCCCAGCTCCCCACATTCGCAACATACTTTCCACATGTGCATCATGTTCACAATTGGTTCCCTTGTAATCACAGGAAAATACTAGCACTAGAAATTCAACTATCACGACTTGGTTCCAATAGTTTTGAAATACCCTTAAGCCCCTTGGATCCATAAAAAGCATGTCCACTAGTCCAAAAAAATATACACCTATGTGAAATTCACCAATGGCACACTAATACACAAAATGAGGAATTGGGTTTTAAAATTATCCCTATTAGATTTCTAAATCATGATTGCATTCAAAAACCTTTTTGATCCCTTTGGGTCTAATCCGTACTACCTTGCGCTAAGTTTGAAATGTAATAATCTGAAAGGTTGCTTTTATGAAATTATCTTTTTTACCCCTTATAGTCGTTGCTCTGAGTCATTTATGGTTGGTTTGTGAAATTTGTTTCCCGTTTTGAGTAAAAACTTGTAATTTATGAAAGTTTTAGAGTTTTGAAAGGATCAAGTTTATTAAATGTGGTTTTTGGTGTCTTTTGGAATTTTGAGTCTCACATAAAATTTAATCAATTCCATCATCTCTGAAATGTGAAAATTATTGTAGCAGAGTTATCGATTTCTAATTTGGAGTCCTTTCATGAATTTGAGGTATTAAGTTGGAAATTGGTGAGATTTTATCCTTTGGATTGATTTTAGTTAACATTCAGGGTTCAAATGCTTGGGTCAGATTTTCGACAGCTATGTTGGATTGAAGGTATGATTTTATGCCTAGGGGTGGTCTTTGTTGAATTTCAGAGGTCCTGAGTATGGTTTGGCCTTTTTAGGTTGTTATGTCATTTTTTTGTGATTTACATGGGATTCGGGTTAAGGAGACCTCATATTCGTGTTTTAATGATTTCATTGAGTCTGGAGCATTAAGTTTATTTGAGAGGCATATTAGTTTTTTTTGTATGGGATTCTGAACGAATCCTGAGGGTCCTCTCGGTGAATTTTGTGTCTTACGTGTGTTGAGTTGCTGGCGTCTAATGACTCTAGCATTCGTGGGGCTTGGGCTGCGTTCATAGGCAGTCACAGACAGACCTCCACGTTCGTGGAAAAGCTACCAGGTTTACAGAGCGTCGGGCAGCAGTGTTCGATGATAAGCTTTTCCGCTTGCGGAGCGTCGGGTAGCCGTATTTCCTAAGAAGCTTCTGCGCTCATAGAGAGTTATTTTAGGTCGAGCGGTCACTTGCGAGTAGGGGTCTGCGTTTGTGGTGGACCCCTAGTAGTGTTTTATTCCCAAAATTTAGGGTTTCTTCCCCATTTTTCACTCTTGGATTTGGAGAACTCTTGGGAGGTGATTTCAAAGGGGAGTTTCATGATAAACATTTGGGTATGTAACTGTGACCCTAAATCTTACATTTTCATTAACATTTCAAGAACTTGAGTTTTAAGGTGAAATGAGAGTTTATTAATGATTTCAACTCCATTTTCAAAATGGTTTTCACTGGTGACTTCCAAATCTTGTTAACACTTTCATGTAAATTTCCAAATTTACCCTTCATTTTTTGAAATATGTTTTTGGGTTGATCTGACCCAATTTTTCAAAATGCTTGATATGGGTATTCTTAGTTTCAAAATCTTATAGTGACTCTATTATTGAATAGATTGTGTTGATTTGGAGACCCAACAAAAAGGGGAGGTTTAAGAGATTGTTTGAGTAATTGAGGCAAGTGAACGCCTACACCTTTGTTAAGCTTGTAAAACCTTGTATTTTTTTGATGTATGTGTATTGGAGAGAAATGGGGATCAAAGTTGGATTGAATTGTTCATATTGATCAATATATGATAAAAAAAGGGAATAAAAAAAGGCAATATGATGATATTTGTTGTGCGGTATATTCTGAAAGATTTGAGTGGTGATATTGATTCAATTATTGAGGAAACATTATGTTTGTCTTGTATTGACTTGTGAATTGTTATGAGAATTGCCTTCTCCTTTTGATCTGTTATTGGTGAACAATATGATTGTGTTGTTATGATTGTGAATTGCTATGGAATTATCATCCCATCATTATGGTGTGAACATGCCTATTTGTATTGATTCTGAAACACTATGATGAGATGTATTGTGATTATGTCGAGGTCTTTTTTGATAGGTGTTACCAATACTGAGGTATATTTCTACAAGTGTTATTGATACCGAGGTTTGTTTTTGTAAGTGAGACTGATGTCGAGGTCTATTCCAGTAAGTTTTATTGATACGGAGGTCTATTTTGGTAAGTTGTATTAAGGTCGATCTTGCTTCCAACAAATATATATGGATCTTGGGTATTTTCTCATGGGTTCCAATTTGATACTTGTGATTGATAAACTTGATTATTGTGATTGATAATCTTGATTATTGTGATTTATGACCTTGATACTTGTGATTGGTGCGACTTGAGTCATTATCTATATGCTTTGTTATGCGGACTCTGAATTATTGGAAACTTTGATGGATGAACTTGATACCCGATTGTGGTTAATCTGTAATTGTTGAGGTATTAATGTTGAACTCTGTGTTACTTGAAATTGTGAATTGTTAGATTAGGTTGATCTCTGGTTGTAGCTGCGGAGGTTTGATTGGGATGAAAGGAGTAGTTGTATTCTATTTTGCTTTACCTCGTGTTTAGTGGTTTGCTTGTTGAGTACCATGTTGTTTGGTACTCATTCCTTGCTTCTACACTTGTGTAGGTTATGAGTGGACCTTCGTGATTATCCTTCTTCTATGCTTCGTTCAGGAATGTACTGTGGAGACTTGAGAGGTAGTTGCTTATCAAATCGGCAGACCCTCTTGTTCCTTTGTTATGTTCTTGTTCTACTTTAGAAACAAAGACATTGAGACTTGCATTTTCTTGTGATTCAGTTGTAATACATTAGTGGCTTGTACATGTGACAACTAAGTTTTGGGGGTATTTATGAGTTTGACTAAGTTATCCACATTTGTGTTATGGATAGTTTATATTCTGCATTTCTATTGTATTGTTGGGATTTTAGTTTGATTTGTCTTAGTGGAATAAGGCGAGTGCCCTCACGTCCAATTTTCAAACGTGATAGGAAAGGTAAAAGAAATCATATTCAAATCATGAAACAAAGTACAAATGCTCAAAAGAAGGATTTAAGTTATTACAAATTGTGTTGGTGATCATGTCTACAGTTATTATATTGTTATTGTGGTCACTATTGTACATAGTTTGACATTTTCAACGTCAATTGACTCATTGTTTGCTTCAACATGAACCTTTGCTTTTGTAGTTGGATTGTGACTAACTCCTTAAGGTTGTATAACTCTAACTTGCTAAAAAATCGGGCAATTTACAAATCTTTATCTTAATAAATTTCCTGAGAACCTCAATGGTCTACATCATCATGGAAGTTTTTCATCTATGTTGGTGGAAAAATTCATCAAGGTGCTGAACTTTTTTGAGATAGAAAAATCTATTGAATCATCGTATTCATCAAATTTTAGAGCCACTTTGAGATACTTCAACAAATTGTTTATGTAGTTTGAAATTTTCTTTTATCCATCATACCGAAT
This sequence comes from Solanum chiquidenum, assembly GCA_029582725.1. NCBI lineage: Eukaryota > Viridiplantae > Streptophyta > Magnoliopsida > Solanales > Solanaceae > Solanum > Solanum chiquidenum. The sequence goes on along the minus strand of JAJOOS010080388.1, from coordinate 12,368 downwards.
GAGATAAAGTACTATATATGTCCACAGGGGTGGATCTATTCAGGCGGGTGGGGGTACCATGCCACCCACCAGCTTCGACGGAAACTTTATGTATATAGGTATATATATACAAAATCTATATATAAATAATAAACCCGCCACCCACAGTACCAAAGTACTCTGTGGTACCCTTGGTAAAAGGCCAAATGTTCGAGCCTCAGGTTGCGGGATCAAACCCGTTTGATACATTTTCATTTTTTTCCTTTTTAAAACTGCTGGCACATTCAAGGCTCCTCTCACAAATCATAATAGTTTTTCGATCTTTTTTTTTTTTTCTTTTTTACCATTGTTTCAAATTATTTGCTACTTTCTTTATCTTTAATAATTTTATAAGTATGAAATTTCGCCTAATTCATCCTACTCATAACATTAGATATTAATTTTCTATCCTATATTAATTATTTACATTTTACTAAAAATATTTATTAAAAAATATTTGTCAATTAACAAAATTAAACAACAATTTTTTTTTCATTATCCTGACAATTAATTTTTCTTGAAAGTGTAAACAAAATTTGTAAAAAATTACAAAAATGTTTATCTTATAGATTAAAATACTAAACTATCATTTTTATTTATAATTTCTTAAAGAAGTAAAAGAAAAAGTTAATAACTAATAGAAAGAGGTATAAATTGTTGTTTTTTCTCTTCTCAATAATTTCATAAGCACTTAAATGCATCAAATATTCTCCAACAAGAAAATATGACAGAATTATATAGGCTTCGGGACTATTCTCATGTAACCCAAAATCGAAATCATCCATAAACTCCTACATATATACATACTCTCTCAATTTATATGATATTTTTTTATTCTTGAAATTCAAGCTACGTGAAATTTAATTATTATTTTAAAATATTTATTATTATTACATTAACATGATAAGAATTGCAACGTATGTTTGTTCATAAATACTACCTTCTCGCTAAGTTGTAATTCAACCAAAAACATTATTAGTTGCAATTCTTATCATGTTTATATAATTTTATAAAAAAGGAACAAAAAAATACACCTTAGAGCTTGAATTTCGAGAATAAAAATAACCTATAAATTAATGGAGAGAGTAAAATGAAAAAACAAAAATTGGTTAATTATATTTGTATTTTGTTGATTGACAAGTAATTTTAAATAACTATTTATGTTTATCCTAAAAATAATACAATTGATTTTGTATAAGGTTAAAAACAGATATCTTAATTTATCTTAGCTTAACTCTTTTTTAAATACGTAATTATTTGACTTTAAATCAAAATTATTATTAATATATTTATCTTTATTTGATTTTTGACAAATGAACATTATGAACCACCATAAATTTTTTGTAAATTACCTACAAGCACTTTAATTTTTTTTTATACATGTTTATTCCTATTTTATTGATTGATTTGTCATATAAATCGAAAAGGCGAGTAATTCGAATCAATCATAAAGTTAATTTAGGCGATGAGTCTATTTGGCACCCAGAGACTCTAAATCTTGGATCCGCCTTTGTATGTCCATGTTTCTAACCTTGAACTTTATGTGAGTTATCGAACCAAAGCGATCACATTTTCAACAGATGCATCAACATAGATGTTATTACAAGACTCATAACTATTATTTTTTAAGACCATTACAACAGTTGATTTTGTAGTTTGAAAGTTCCAAATTCAAGAGGAAAAAATGAAAAGTATTCTGCTAAATTAGGTCTTGGTTCTAAATTAGGAGGATTGTCCAAGGTCCACCCTTTTTACTAATAATCAATGTGAGATTTTTGTCATTCTTTAACACATCACCCCACTCAGTGCTTAGCATCAGGTGCATGCAAAAAAAATTATTTCGAAAATCCAGCATTGAGTGAGATGATCCTACTTTGATAATCTCTCAGTCCATATTTGCTTGTCCATTTTTAACTTGGCACACCTATTAAGAAAATAATAATTGATATAATGAGTTACCTTTTTAACCCTATTAATTGATAGAATTTCAAAATCAATTTACTCATTAAAGAGGTTCTACCTTTTTCAAAAACATTAAGGGTTTGTTTGGAAAGTCACCCTGGTAATTGAATTTGATGTAATTGGGTGTAATTACACTATCTTTCATATTTGGTCGCCATGTAATTACTTTGTGAGCAAGTAATTGAGTGTAATTGTCATGGTGTAATTACACTCTTGAATTCACAGAGGGAGGTTGTGAATTGTTGATAATTACATGGTGTAATTACAAGCTAATTATCATGACCCGAGCCTACACCCTGGACGTGGACGGCACTCAAGAACCATTGTTGGTCCTCAAGCGAACCCTCATCCTGGATGACTACAAGCGGAAGACTAACTCAAGCATACATAAGAATCAAATTGAAAGAAACGTTTAAAAACAGTTTACTGAATCTCAAAACTTTGCTGAATATACTGAGTATGTTTTAAATAAAATATCTGAAATTGAGAGACTCTTCAAAACTGTTTATATATGAAGCCTCTACTATACAAAGATGAGTTTTGGTACAAGACCCACAACTCCTCAAAAGAACTACTACTAGCAACTCATAAAAATTGGAGTCCTCCGGAAGTAAGGAGACCTCACTCGAAAGTAGATGAGCGGATGAAGTGATCTCAACAGACTCTTGTGGAGGATCTTAAGAACCTGTTTTAATTTGAATGACATCAGTATATTGAATGTACGAATATGTAATATAGCTGAATAACAAATAACTGAATGAAAGGACTGCAATAGATAAAACATAAACTTGACTTAATATAAATGGTTAAATGAATGAAATCATTTAAAACTTTACAAAATACGTAAACTAAGTGTCATACATAGTTTAAACTAAGTCTAACCAACAACCATCATTATGAGCTACGTGATGATACAACGTCTCGCCCACGCTGTCAAAAATGTCTTATACTTTGCCGGGGTATAGAAAACCTCAACTAAGTGGATCCACTAAGCTATGCTTAAAAAACATTAAGGAATCATCTAAAAAGTATGACCATTTAACCATGTTGGCATACATAGTTTATCAGGACTTTGAGTTATCTGAACTCGTCCCCATATCGGTGCTCAATACTACTCCCAATAATATATACTCATGCTCATATGTTTAAAAACATAACTCTTCCTCTGGTTTGAGATAATTGCTCAAGCTATCATCTCAAAAGAGGTAACTTCTCTTGAAATATCTTTTGAACTCGTAACTCATTTTGAAATCTCAGTTTCTCTTTTATCAATGTAAAAAATGATACCTATAGGAATACATAGTCCCCTTATACTCTTACATAATTCATACTTGAAAACTCTTTCTCAAAAACATATCAAAATTATATTTTAATATGATCATTGATGACTCGGGAAGTCATACTGCATAAACATTGATGGTATATCAAGGTACCATACTGCTCATACATTTATGACATACTCGATTGTCATACTAATCATGATTTAGAACTCTTTTCTCAAAATTGATCTTTACTTTCTCAAAACTCAGTTTAAGAACTCAAGTGTTTGCTTTAAAAAGCTTTTCAAAATTTATAACTCAAATCATAGGGTTCATGTGGAATTATGGACATGAACGACTCAACTCAGGGATCTTAATAGAAATAAGGAAACTCAATACTCAGAACTCAAGACGACTCAAGAACTCGAAACTCATAACTCAACGATATTTCTCCTCTAAAAAAATACTCAATTCTTGGGTTTATGCTGAAATATAGACATGAACGAATCAACTCAAGAATTTTAATGCATAACATATATCAATTCAATAATTAGGAATATAATTTAAAAAAGAAACAAGAACTCGAGAACTCAAACTCAACTCATCTTAAGAATACTCAAATCTAGGGGTAGAATCCTAGATTTCTCTGTTACTGATTTGAAAGTAGATGTAGGGTGTGAGGATGAACTGGTCCAACACTATGATAGCCTTAAATACCTAAAAGAACAAGGTTCTTGAAGAATCTTGAAGATGAACTTGATTAGAGGCCTTGAAACCCTAGCTTGAAGAAGAAAAATCAAGAAACCCTTTCTTGAGATTTCTTGAAATAGTTTCTTGAAACTATATTAATGAGTCCGAGATTCGGACTCATTTAGGGCTTTATTTTGATAGTTTAAGTTTCCTCAAATGCGTAATTAATGCGATAAACTGATGTTAAAGCATTGATTTGCAGGTATGAAGACTAAGGAGCAAGGCAAGGACGCTACCAGGTAAAAAGGAGCAAACAAGCTGAAGAAATGAAGAAAAGCGATCATGGTGATCGCCAAGACCACTCGGTGAATCACCGAGTGGCTCTTTAGCCCGCCCAAAATTTTAGGATGCCAACCCTGGGGATAAGAGAAATTGGGCGAAGGACATATCCTATCGGTGACACATCGATTAGATCGACGAAGAGAGGTTAGATCGCCGAAAGTTGCAGAATGTTCAATTAAGATGCAGGAAAATTGGTGATTCAAAGGAGCAAAGGGTGAATCGCATAATCCATCGGCGAGCCTGACATAGACCACCTAAAGTCATAGTGAAAAATGGATGAAAACTGAATACAAGAAGGCGATGGGTAGGGACGATTGGCGGCGACATACGACTTACTCCGCCGAATTGCCCCAAAATGCCAAATTTTGAATCAGTATAGATTGATTTTTTTTATGAGGAAGAAGGATCCAAACATTGGAAAACTTTTACCCAAAACGAAAAACACTGTTCTTGCTGAGTTTTGAAGATTTCAAGTAAATTTCGAATTGAGTTTTGTAATTAAAGCTCCATTGAATCATTTTAAGAGTTTAGAGATCATTACCCAACCATGGAAAATGAAATAGGTATTGAATTCTTACTTTTTATGATGAATAGCTAAAACTCCCATACTTGGGGGCGTGACTATGTGACTAATTCTTTTATTTAGTTGATGGGTTTTAGGGATTATTAGTCTTAATGATATTTTGAAGTGGGTTTGATTTATAGCTGTTGTTAAATTGATTTATAGGAGTGTGCATTTCAAGTTGTTAGCGTTCTATGCTTGCTTGAGAGAGAGGTATAAAACCAAGCTTATAAATTTGCATTTGTAGTTATTGGGTTGTTGTGAGTTCAGCTCGAGAGAGCTAATTCTAAGCTCAATGCTACTTATCTAGCTCAAGAGAGTAGGTTAAGTGAGATTTTCGGCTGTTTATCGTGAGAAGCTTGTTGAGGTTCGAGAGAACTCACCTGAATTGGAATAGTTGTTCGAGAGAAACCTATTATATCTAAGGTCAAGCCTACCCATTAAGATTTAGAAACCGTTAGTAATTACCGAGCACCCATTTAGCGAAATTGATAGTTAGTCGGTCATACCCTTGAGTATCTCTTCATTACTTGTTTCCCCTTTGTTCTTTGTGATTGTTTTGGTTGCTAATTGACAACCTAATCTTCCATCTGACATTCACGTCACCCCCCTCAATTTATTTAAGTGCTTCTGATAATTCTCATTCCTACAACCGATTAAATTTCATTTATAACTTCATAATTGAATTCAAGCTTGTGCCGCTCCCTGTGAGTTCGACCCCAACTCACTTGTTGGGTTTTATACTAGATTTTGATCATCTACACCTAATACTGGATAAGGTGTAGTTGATCATAAATCAAAATAGCGCCGCTGCCGGGGAGTGGTGTTTATAATTCTTCTATTGAAGTTTGAATTGCATTTTCTTTGTGTTGTAGTTGAATCGACTTACTTTTGTTTTGTGAGCTGTTGTGATCAGGTGACAGGAAGAGTGCAAATGAAAGCACCGTGAACCAAATTGATCACCAAAATAATAGTGGTGATTTCTTTCATGCTAATGAAGCTCTATTGGGGGCGTAGGTGCCACCCGCCTACCTCCGTTTGAGAATCCTGTTGCATTCCATGTGACCAATACAATGCTGCAACTCTTGCAAGCTAGAGGCCTTTTTGGGGGGCTGGATCATGAAAATCCCCATGAGCACATTCGGAGCTTTGTGGAGATATGTAGTCCTTTCTCACTCAAGGACAGTTCACAAGAATAGTGCGGCTACAATTGTTTTCTTTCTCCTTAATGGGGGATGCAACCAAGTGGTTAGTAGGGCTACCGAGAGACTCCATTACATCATGGGAGGATCTTACTGAGGCGTTCTATATGAGGTTCTTTCCACCTTCAAAGATGGTGAAATTGCGGAACAACATCCAAAACTTCAAGCAGGTAGAAGGGGAACTTATTCATCAAAATTGGCTGAGATTTCAAAAGTTGCTTTTACAATGTCCAACTCATGGGATTTCGAATGATGTGATACTTCAATATTTTTACCGGAGTTTAGACTCAGTGAATAAAGGAGTAGCGGACCAGTTGGCCTGAGGAGGGATAATGTTAAAATCATTTGAGGTAGTCTCATCCCTCCTTGATGAAATGAAAAAGATCAATCAAACATGGTACACTCAAGAGGACCAAGTTTCTCCCTTAACTTTCAAGATGACAAAAGAGCAACTTGACAAGGAGAAAGAGAGGGATGAGAATATTAGCAAAATGATGTCCCAAATGGAGTTTCTATAAAAACAAGCTCTAGAAAAGGTTGGTGAACCCAAAGAGGTTAGAAGAGTGTTTAAACTTGAGAAGGGTTCTCACCCGAGTTACTTAAACGAGGGTGGGAATCAAGGTTGGGCTGAACAATATGACCCTTGGAAGAGAGAAGAGAGTCATGAATAATACCACACGCAATCAAGTGACAGCCCAAGATCAAAGGGTAGTTCGAGTAACTTAAGAGCGGATGAATTGTTGTCTCGTATCCTAGATAAAGTTAAGGGATATGATGACATGCTTAAGGAGATGAAGGCTGATTTCTCCTCATTGAATAATAGAGTTAATTCTCATGTGGATGCAATCAAACAACTTGAGGGTCAATTGAACCTACTTTCGGAGTAATTGGAACCCAAGATATTTGAATGGGGTGAAACCAAGTGTGCAACAACTTTGAGAGCCGACTATGACAAAGTTTTAGTAGTGGTGACTCGAAGTGGGAAGATAGAAGCTGGTATTGTAATGGGTAATGACGGGATGAACACTCATGAAAAAGAGCAAGATGTCTATAAGGAAGAGAAGCCCATGCAAGCACCAGAAAATGATATGCTCAAAGAGAAGGAGGAAAGTCCTAAGCAAAACCCCACCGAAGAGTTGCAAAAAGCTAAATAAAAGGCCACCTCAATTCCAAAGATAGTGCAACCTTTTTCCAAGATAGCTCCCCCATTTCCTCAACGTCTAAAAAAGAAAAATGAGGATGAAAAATTCAAGAAGTTCCTATCCGTGTTTAAGACACTTTCTATAAATCTTCCTTTAGTGGAAGCATTGTTTGAGATACCGGGGTATGAAAAATTCATGAAGGAGCTGGTCACTAAGAAAATAAACATAGTGTAACACTCCGGAAAACTAGTAAACTAAACTAGAGCCTAATGTGTAAACTAGTAGCCTAATTGTGGTTTAACATAAAGGTTCGAGTCTTAAAATAACCTCCGGTATTCAATATAAGTGTTTTTGGGTGTAGACGTCAAGGTACGACCCCCAAGGACCAACCAAGGGTCCTTGAGGAGGACCTTGAGACGACCCAAAAAGGTTTCAAAAGACAGCTTACCCATGCATGGATGGACCCACGCCCCGAAGGTGGGGGTAGTGGGTCAAGGATGGACCTTCCCCTATTTTACGAGCCCCAAACGATCACCCGCATTTGACCAGTACTATCTGTAGACCCGCCACGGTCCGTGAGTGAGGTCTCGTGGGTGAAGATAGTTTTTGGTCTTTAGTTATTAAGTTGGGAGTTAAGGGAGGAGCTTAGGATTAATTAATTAATTAATTAGGGTCATTTTATTAATAATTAGGCTACCTATATAAACCTAATAAACCTCTAAACTAAGTGAATTAATTCATTCTTTCAAGACCCCAAATAAACTCATTCCCTCCCAAATATTTCTCTCACTAAAACCTCCATTGAAGAAGAAGAAGAAGTTAAAGTCTAGGGTTCAAGGCCTCATATTTTCTACCCAAATTCGTGAAGAATCTTCAATAAGGTATGGTAGATTTTCATCTATGGGTAGCCTTCACCCATAGAGCCCCTCCAAAACGAGATTTCAAAGCTTCCAAGTTTCCAAAAGTTAGGGTTTTACTCTAAGTCATGGAGTCCTTTTCAAAAACGATTTCAATGATTAAATTGCTTTATATTATGATAAAATTTATAGATTTCTACTGTTTTAAGATAGATTCTTCAAGAATCCATGAATTCCCTACTTTTCCCAAAGTGGATCTTAAAGTGTGAGTATTATTATATGTTAATCCAATTGAATGGATAATGGTTGTTTATGGTGAAATTACATGATTTTAGTATGATTATACATGTATTCTTGATTAACCTAAGATTCTAGGGTGAAATTTATATAGAAGATTCTGGGGTAAAATTGATATAGTCTAGAGTTATGTCATGAAAGAGGCAAATTGAGGGTTTAGATGTGACCTTCTAGGATTGATGAACTTCTTTATGAATTGCCTTAGATTAGATGACGTAGATATTAATTTCTTATAAGTAAAACTTGTAGACATTAATGAATTAGGTTAGGGCTTATATGATGGATCATGGTTGAGTAGTATTGAGATTGAGTTACATGATGTTATATGACTATAATTGGTTAAGAATGAAGCATGTGGTTAGTCTACCTTGATAATTAGGTTTACATGATGACCGTGTGATGTATTGCTTGAGAGTAAGGCTTTGTAACACTCCGGAAATCTAACGACCTAAGCTAGAGCCCAAATGATGACTAATGACTTAATAAGAGTAGAAATGATGTTTCAAGACTTAACCTAATGTAACTAAATTGGTAAGAAAGTGATAGTGCTTAAATGTCAAGAAAATACCACGACGTCTGGGTATGACTCCCTAAGGATCACCCAAGGGGTCTTTGAGGAGGACCCAAACTTTGAGCCAAAAAGAAAGAAGAAGCTGTCCAAAACAGGTTGGACTCACGAGGGGAAAACCACGAGGTGTAGGTTGACTCACACTCTGTGGGAGGGAGTTGTGAGTCCACACTTAGAACCCTCCAAGTGGCCTCCAAAATAACCCCCTTAGTCCCAAACCACGAGCATGCAGTACGGTCCGTAGACCGACTCACGCTCTGTGGAAGGGTCTCGTGAGTTGAGACTTAGTCTCCTCACCAAGACCCTTGTCTTCACCCTCTCAGTACCGAACCACAAGTGGACAGCACGACCCGTGGTTCAATCCACGCCCCGTGGACGGGGACTCGTGGATGGCACTCAAGCTCACTGCCTCCACACGATTTAAGTGGGGGTAGTTTAATAATTTACTAATTAATTGCTTAAGGGTTAAAAACGGTTATAAATAGTTATATTAGGTACTTTAGGGGATTATTAAGTATAAACAAGTCTTCCACCTTATAACTCCGAATAACAAAAATCAAAACCCACTTCTCTCTAAACTATCTCTCTAAAGACTCTAGAAGAAGAAGATTACATTGGAGCTAGGGTTTCAAGGTTTCTTCCCAAATTGCTTGGAGTTTCTCCATTTATTCTCAAGGAATCAACTAAGGTATGGTTTCTCTTCACTCTTGGGATCTTTTCCCCAAGAGGCCCTCTCAAAATTAGATTTCAAAGTTTCCCAAATTCTAGGTTTTCTCTCAATTTCGTGGGTCACTTTTCAAATGTATTTTCATTGAATTATAATGATTAATTATGGTTGTATATGATGATTTGTGGATGAATTAAAGTCATGTTGATGGTTTTTGAACAAATCCCTACAAGACCCATGAATTTCCATTCTTTCTCACTTTAAACCCTAGTATGACTTTAATGGTGAATGAAGGATGAGAATCTAATATGTAAATTGTGGAATTAATTATTTTATTATGATATTGCTCTATATGATGAATGATTACCAATGCATTAGGGTTGAATCTTGATCTGATCCTTGAAGGCTATGAATGAAGGTTGCCAAATTGATGAATGTTCATATAATGAATTGTTGATCCACTTATGGTGGAGGTGCTACTTGATTATAAATTGTAGTGATTGAGTTATGTTTCCTCTTCCCTACAACCCCAAGTGTTGACAAGCATACTATGATACAAACACGAATGTTAAGCTATGATTATGGTAGTGTTGGTATGAAGAATAGAAGGTAAATCTCATGAACACTATATGACTATGTTATGAATGAACATTATTATATGTTGATGGTTCTACAATTAAAGGTTATTCTCATCTTAGAACGTGTGAGCTATATGATGAATGATGGGTTGAATCCCTAATGCACTCCTTATTGAATTAATGTGTAAAGTAAAGGCCTAATACTACTTAAAAAGGGAATTGTGCTTAGCACCAAGTGAACATGAATATGAGATAGAGATTTTACGTTTGGCAAGTCCGGCAAGTCCGGCTTCCCATATGGGTTCCTTTTATGTTTAGGAAGTTCGGGTTCCCAATATATATGTTGTCTCATGAGATGGAAACCTTCTACTTTTAGTAAGTCCGAGTTTCTAGTAGCAATCTCCTTATTCCATAATTATGTTTGCCCACATAGGTATTAGCTAGTGGACCCACTTAGATGCTATTATGTTAGGTCTACCTTGGAAAGTAGAATACTCTCTTTTCGGTGTGGGAGTAGAACACCAGATTCAGTGAAGCTCACACGGTCTATGTCGGTTATTGCTAATATCCCTATGTTTTAAGAAGATGATCTAATGTATGAATGTGACTTATGTAAATTACTTATTAACTCTAACTAGGACTACTTGAGGGATACTACTTAGTATAGGTGAGGGTATGGGACTTTACCTATGCATTGCACAAGCGGGTTCTTTGAGGAGTTCTTTTGTGAGTCCTCTATGGATGACAACTTATGAATGATGGTAAGGTTGGTTTCACCTATTATGATATTGATTATGTATGTGATTACACCTGTATCTTCTTGATGGCTTTACTTAGAATATATGGGGGTATGGGACTTCATATGTACATTGCACAAGTAAACTTGAAAAGAGGGGCATGGGTGGTGTCTTATGATGGTATGACATAAATAGAATTCAACTATGTAAGGTATGGGTTATGGCTTCTTGTTATGATCATGAATGTCTCTTTATCTTGTAATGTGGATTGGCTAAATGTTCCTTGAATATGCATTACGACTTTTAACTTGAAATAGCATGTTTTCATATAAAGGTCTCTTTTATGCATGTTTTAAATGGTTTTAATTGCATGTCTTTCATACTTAGTACAATTAATTGTGCTAACCCATATTTCTTCCTTTTTCTACTAAGTGTAGGTTTCGGGAAGTGATTGTGCTACTAAGAGACTCAATCTTGGACTTAGACTTTTATCCAAGACTTTTTGGTATGTCCTCAAGTTCCGAGGAAACACATTATGACACTTATGTCCCTTATATTGTAATAGACTATTAAACTCCTTATGTACTTGTCATTTTGAGACAATTCTATTGTAAAGGGCTATGGTCCCTATTTGAGATCCTTATGTGTACTTAGATGGTTTCATTGAGATGATGATGTCTAGACATTCTACTTTCTATTTTCTATTATGAGACATTTTGACATTGATGTTGAAAAGTTTTTTTTTTTAATTTTCTGCATTTTATTCAATGTCTATATGCAATGACGAATATGCTAAGGGCTCGTATAAGACCCCTTCGGGATCAAGTACATCATGACAAATTTCCTGATGTTATTACAGACAGGACGCAATTGCAGAGATTCCTGGGAAGTTTAAATTATATTTCCCCTTTCTACAAGAATTTATCTCGTGATTTAGCTCCGTTATACGACATGTTAAAAAAGGATCATAAATCATCTTGGACTGATAGTCTTACCAACTTGGTAAAAAATATTAAACTTCGTGTTACTTCTTTGCCTTGTCTAGCTCTTGCTAACCCAGCTTGACAGAAGATTGTAGAAATGGATGCGTCTAATATTGGGTATGGAGGCATTTTAAAACAAATTAATCTGCATGATAAAAATGAATATCTTATTCGATTTCATTCAGGAAAATGGAGTGATGCTCAGAAAAAATATGCGACGGTAGCTCATGAAATGTTAACTATCGTTAAGTGCGTATTGAAATTTCAAGACGACTTATATAATGAAAAATTCTTGATAAAAACTGATGCTCAATCAGTTAAATATATGTTTGATAAAGATTTTAAACATGATGCGTCTAAATTAATATTTGCTAGGTGGCAGGCACAATTAGCCCCTTTTGATTTTGAAATTCAATATAAAAAGGGAAGTGATAATTCCCTCCCAGACTTCTTATCTAGAGAATATCTTTCTTCCTAAACAATGGGTTTTCTTGACTTCTTTCC
>JAJOOS010080387.1:0-92787 GCA_029582725.1 Solanum chiquidenum | reverse complement strand
ATAAAGAGAGAATATATGTACTTCATTTTTATAGTTTACATAATCAACAAGTATTTGGTGCATTTAATATTCATCTACATACTTACTATAATTTTGTTAGCAAAGTGGCAAATTAATTAAAATATGCAAAGGGACCTTTAAGTGTTAATTAATTAATATTTGTATGCTTGACATAATTTAATTTGTTTAGTAAAATATTCTTTATTATACATTAATACAATATATATTTTTCCAAGATATACACCTAGAGAAACTGGTTGGCACGTCAAATCTATTAGACCATGTATACTTTAAACGCTAATTAAATTTAAGTTTTAAATTATCCTTCTTTTTAATAGAAATTGATGTGGATTATATGAAACTTCTAATTAAAGGGAAAAGATCAGATATATCCTTCAACTTTGAAATTTAAAAATGATACATCACTCGTTAAAAAAGTGATTCACATATAACTCTATCGCTACACAAATAGCCTAAACATATCTATTAGGCTAATGGAAGTGAAAATTTTGGTTTTATAAGTCATTTGTATAACAATAGATGTATATATGATAGAATTACTTCCATAACGAAGGGTATATCAGCTAAATAGTAAAATTGAGGGGTATATCAGACTCTTTTCTCTTTATATAAAAATATATTTGTTCCTTCTCGCAAAGTTAATTATGGACGAGTAAAAATAAATGGAGACTTATAAATCAATTGCTTTCTAGAGAATTTTCATGAGAAAAATTTCCACTTCAATGAACCGGCCTTTATGATTTTCATCTGTTTTGAGACCATAATTAATTAATTTTTTATTTTTTCTTTCGATATTTGATATTTGTATTGAAATTTAATAAAATTTAAAATTGTATTAAAAAATTCCACAGGGACGCAAAACACTTTTTAACAAAAGCGCTTATAATATTCAAAAAGACTCGAACCTAAATCACTAATAAAGAAATACTCATCAATCCGTCAGTTCACTTATTGATGGGACCATTATTAAATATACAATTGTATCTAATCAAATATCTTCTTTAAAACCATGATGAGGCACAAAAAATACTAATTACTATATATTTCTAGTTTCATGAAGTTAGATAAACATAAAAAGTAACACACTTAGATTATTTCTTGTACTTTAGATAAATTATCCAAATTACATTAAGGACCTAAAAAATAGACTACCACTAACACAAATTAGTCTAGTTAAATGTGATCTACCTACCCCATTTTAGCTTATTGGAAAACAACAGCCATTGAGACTTTACTCATCCAGTTGGTTCATGAAACAAGTAAATTTTTAATCCGTTTTATTTTATGCATCTTAGTTTGATTAGATATGAATTTAGGAAAAGTAAAAATGTCTTAAACAGTACTAAAAGTACATTTAAATTATCAAAAATGTTCTTAAATTTTATGATATTAAAAACATCATCTGAAATGTTAGAATTAAAAAGTTACGAATATATAAAATATTATTCTTTTTTAAACATACTTAAAAAAATAAATAAGACAGCTAAATTGAAATTCAAAGAGGGATTTGCTTGAAAGTCCAATTTGACTCACTTTGTTGGGTTATTGTTATATATATATATATATATATATATATATATATATATATATCAGAATTTTCACCATAAATATGCAGTAATGTTTTTTTTACAAATATATCGAATGATGGAAATAAGATAATACAATTTAAAAAAATGAAAATCACTAGCAAGAATGTGGTGATATTGATACATAGATGAATTCAGAATTTTCAGTGTATAAATTCTAATTTCTTAAAATATAACTCATTAAGTTCTTGATTATTTATACATATATTTAAGTGACACGTAATTTTGACCAAAATTACTGATTCTACCGAATTCATAGCTCCACCTTTGATAGGATGGAAAAATCCCCTCCACCCCTAATGTGATCAAGCGATCACAGATTCAAGGGAATCCCACTTCCTCTCTAGTAAATCTGACTTAATCAAGAATGGGGTGATATATTAACACATAGACGAATTCAGAATCTTGAGTGTACAAATCCTAAATTCAATATAATTTATTAAGTTTTTGATTATTTATACATATATTTAAATGACACATAATTTTGATCAAAATTACAGGTTCTACCGAATTCATAGCTCCACCTTTGATAGGATGGAAAAATCCCCTTCACCCTAATACTATCAAGCAATCACGGATTCAAGGGAATCCTACTTGCTCTCTAGTAAATTTGAATTAATCGAGCCAGTAATTTTCTAATATCAAATGTATATATATAAAAACAATTTGAAAACCATACATACTTAATTATTTCTTCATCCACCAGTAACACATGAAAACATTCTACGATGACTTCTAAATTTCAAAAGTTGTTTATCCTTCACCGGAATATTATCCTCCGGTAAAACTCCGCCGGTATATTCCACGTGGAGGGATTGGGTTCGTCTATGATGATGGTTTTTCTCCGTCTGATGATTACCATCATCACTGTCAACCACCACCTTCTGATTATCAATTGATGACATTTCGTAATCTTTACTAGTATTTTTTGGATAGAAATTTTTGATATCGTAAGTATTAGCAGCACCTAAAGAGAGACATTCATATTTTCGACGAGTTTTTGTTCTCTTAATGGTTTTGTAAACTAATGGAATAAGTCCTTCCATGACACTTTTTTTTTTTGAAGTTGAGAGAGAAGGAGAAGAGGAAGAAGAAAAATGAGTTATTTGAAGACTTTGGGCTTAGCTAGTTTTTGTTATATATTAGGGGTTTGGTGAGAGTTTCCAAGTTTTATTTTTCTTCTTATACTAGAAATATTCGGAGTTTAAGTTATACCGTCAAATCTTTCTAGAACAGTCATTATTTTAAAAAAAAAATGATATTGATTTCAAGTCAAAGGTCAATAAAAAAAGGGATTTCTAGTGGGTAGAGATTTTATTTTGTAAAAGCTTTTTTTAAAAAAGATATTTCTTTTTTATTTTGTAAGAAAAACCTTTGGAGGTGAATTTTTTGCAAAATTTTATAAACCTAAACTGACCTTTGGAGGGCGATTTACATTTTTGGCATTAAAAAAGTTGATCTCTAAAAGTCGATTTTGTTAAAAAATATATATTAAAAAATCACATCTAAGGTCGATTTTTTCGGTCATTTTTTGGAGTGTGATTTAATTAGTAGAGTGTGATAACATTTTACTAAAATGCCAAATTCATTTTGGAATTTATTTTTATATTATGTTATATTATTGGTATGTTTTCTATAATAATATTTATTTTATAACAATCAAAAGATATTCACATGACAACACTGATATATACAGATTTAATTATATATAATATTAATAGAACAAAAAATTTGTACCATTAGGTCTATCAAATAATATCTGATTTTAAAAAAAATATATAAAATATATAATCTTAAAAATAAGATAAATTATCTCCAATAAGATATGAAAGTATATATATCTCTTTATTCTTTCATTATTTCTACATTGACTTGATCATATATCTTGCCCCCCAATCATATCCTATTCTTGTATTTGTTTATAATTTATTCTAGAGAAAAATGTGTATATGAAAATGACACTCAATTGAAGATTGACTTGTTCTTCAATATTTATTCATTAAAATAAAAAGCACATTGATTTGGATGTGGCATTTATCATGACATAAAATATTAGTGATGCAAGTTTTCTAGAAGATATTAAAAGGATAAACGTTAGAATAATATTTAACTAATATGCATCGATAGTGTAAAAAAATTATATACTATATCATCAGAAATTTAGCTACAAATAATTATTTATAATCAACGTTGATTTGTGATCTACAAAACACGATAAATAACTTGTTAAAACATGTAAAAATAAATCAATAATGTCAACTTTTTTAAACGAGAGAAGGAAAAGGAAAGTTTAACTACTTTAATTTTAGAAATTTGATTATTATTATTATTATTATTATTATTTGATGGAATTTTTCTTCTTGATTAATTATTTATTTTCTTATTATTAAATGATAATTAACACGATTATTTTTCTTTTATTGACTTAGTTTAGCTTATGTGTATCCTCATCCAATTTGCCTTGTGAAAGATTACGTGTGTACCAACAACCTAAAACCTTGTTTAGTTTAATCAAGAAATTTCCTAATTGTGATCTTTCTTTGCTATATCTCAACATTGTATGTAGTTTTCATAGCTTAATTAACACTAAACATGACCTATTTAGTTTTAAATATTCACATTTCGTGTATGTCTATAAATACACAATTTTCGTATTTTTTAGAGTTGGTGAAATTAAAGTACGAAAAAAAGAATAATTCAAACCCTCGATAAACAAAAACCCATATAGCGATTCTGAATCATCTACCTCTTCTATACAATGATTATGATTTAAAAATTGAGTTATTAGAACATCAATTAGACAAATCCATTCAAGTACTAGATGAATGAAAAATATTGTATTTTCTTGCTAAGAGTCAAATAGTGGAAGTTCTTGTTTGATTTATTTTTATTTTTTTGTATTTCACTTTCTAGATTACCTAATCCACTTTTTCCATAAAAAAGAGTGATAATAACAGTTACTATTAAGTTAATAATGTACTAATTAATTAGTACTTTATATATTAAATAATTAAGTCATCTAAAGATACTTCTTAACAAGTACTTGGAGCATTTCGTGAAGATATCTCTACTTCTTATGTCTCAGTTTATGTTGCACTTCTCATTTTTAAGATTCAAATTATGTAAACTTTGAATAATATTTTATAAGTTAATGTAAACTAATTTAACTTTAAAGATTAGTTAAATTGACTTTTCGAATATCGAAAATATCTCATAGAGGAAATAGTAGAATGGTTGAACTTTGGCGCACTTTTTTTTTTAAAAATAAAATATTAAAGACTTTATTACAATTTATTTTTAAGAGATACACCTAGATAAATTAGTTGAAACGTCGAATCATACGTATAATTCATAAATGCTACTATTTGATAGTATATATTTTGTATATGAAAATGTCCAAATTAGTCCGTATACTATTTGAAATTGTTCAATTTTGAGATTTGTTATTAACAAATTTTTCGTTTGTAAATCCTCTTATATTTGTCCTTATCTTAAACAAAGTTTCACCATAAAATGAATGAATTCTTTGGGAAAAAAGTGTTATAATATTAGTCGAAAAGTTAGATGGACAATAAAATTATTCAATTTAGAATAGTACATTAACAAATTTTATACCTTTCCCTATATATGTTCTATTTTGCTCCTTTGGATTTTTCATATGGTGGAATAAAAATTGGATTTGCACCTGAAAGATGGAAAATCCCATTTTGAGAGTAAAATAATCCTCTATCAAATGTGATTCATTTTCATTGAACTCAAAATCTTTAGATATTTGATGATTGCTTTGCTTATAGTACTTTCACAAGTTTTTTAATTTGTAAATTTTATTTAAAAACACTTTAAAAAATATGTCTAAATTCATAGGTGCTTTGATCTTCGTACTCTGAATCCCTTCGCGGATGGAGAGAGTAACTTTTTTGGTAAAAAATAAATGTTATAGATTATTTCAATAACAAAAAAACAAACATAGATTTTCAAATCAAAGATCTTTTTTTTTTTAAGAAAAATTATCTTTACCAATTTTCAATCCTAATATTCCAAATGTTTCCAACAGCCTTAATTTTCTAATACAATCATTATAGAGTCAACTTACTCACAATAATTGTATAGTGTATAGTGTATACACAATTTGAAAGACTATTAAATATTTCTATAATCAATCCTTTTTTGATTCATTTGCATAATCAAGAAAATGGTAGAAGAAATCAAGAAAATCATCATTGATACTGACCCTGGAATTGGTAATTTTGCTTTATTACCACTATTTATATTAGAAATATAAACAACAATCTCAGATTAATCTTACTAGTGAGAAATAGTTTCTTGTTCTTCGATTTTGATTATTACCTGTGTTTTTTGTGGTTTGGCTGTCACATTGTTTCGTTGTCATTACTGTTCTTTCTTTCATATGTTGTGTATAGTAGTAAGATCTGTGTACACTCTATCCTCGTCAGATTTCACTAGTGGGATTACACTGTCGTATCTTCCTGTTTTTGTTTCTTCATAGTAAGTAGAGTTTGAGCTGAATTGAGCATTTCAAGACTTCATTTTTTTTTTCATTACCAATTCAACTGTTGAGTTAATTGAGATGTTATATGAATTATTATCATGTTTAGATGATGCAATCGCGATTTTCGTGGCACTTCAATCTCCTGAAATTGAAGTAATTGGACTCACAACAATATTTGGTAATGTTCATACAACTCTGTCCACCAGAAATGCTTTACATCTGGTAAAGTTCCTACCTTTATTTCATTCTGTAAACCAGTACTGGACACGGAGTTTAAGAAAGAACGACTTTTCACACATACTAAATGACTAGAAATATCTCTCATGATAATATGGGATGTTCAGTTTTCAAATATAGAAACGTGTCGTTCTCTTTAGAACACACTAAAAAGGAAAGGGTAACATATAAAATGGAAACGTACATTTAGTTCTTTTGCCATAAGCATGAATGTTGATTTCGGGTTTTGATGATTCAGTTGGAGATAGCTGGGAGGACAGATATTCCAGTGGCTGAAGGCTCACACGTTACAATCATCGTATGTCCTACTGCTTAAATCCTTGTTCAGTTCTCTGTCTTATTGCTCATCTAGACTTATTTAGCTGTCAAATGATGTATGAACTTTCCATATTACCAGACAAACGAATTGAAACGGAAGGAGTGTAAGATTTACAGAATGAAATGAACACTTCTAATGTTTACAGTATTTCTGATTGTGTACCTTTGTTCATTAAGCACATTCAGAGCTAGCTTAGAACTTTTTCCCCTCACATTCCGCGGATTCTGTTTATTTTCATATAAAGGAAGGCGTAAAACTTCAAAGTAGCGGATATGTTCATGGCACGGATGGACTCGGAAACCAAAACATTTCTCCACCCAAAGGAAAGCCTATTGAACAGACTGCAGCTGAATTTCTCATTCAGCAAGCTAGTCTTTACCCTGGAAAGGTCACTGTTGTGGCCTTAGGCCCCTTGACTAATATAGCACTTGTAAGAATCATACTTCCTAACTGAATTTTGTATAGAAAACTTATAAACATAAGAGATCTTATTGGTCAATAACACACGAGAGGTGCGATTTTCCTACCTGATCAACTATCAGGTGTTCGTGTTTCCTACTTGAACTATCACCAACTATTTATCAAAACACGCCTCGAAATTAATGAGTTAGTTGCCATGTGGATGAAATTTTATGAGCAAATTAAGTTATCATGTGCCTTTTGGCGATTGAATTCAAACACCTGGTCTAATCAGCTTCGAGGTGTATTTTGATAAATAGTTGGTGATAGTTAAGGTAGGAAAATCGCTAAAAAGTGATACTTCAAGTGAGTGTGTTTTTGACCATTATCTCTAAAAATAATGTTCACCATATTTTGTATATGAACAGGCTATTCAGTTGGATCCTGAATTTTTCAAAAACGTCGGTCAAATTGTTGTTCTTGGTGGTGCTTTTGCTGTAAATGGAAATGTGAGTCCAGCAGCTGAGGCAAATGTAAGTTGCTAATTGCTACATTCTTATATGTGCTTCAGCTTTTCAGACTTATTTTTTGATTTTTACTCGTACCCTTTTTTATTCTTCGTCTGCGCAAGATCTTCAAAGATCCAACTGCTGCTGATATTGTATTTACAAGTGGTGCTGATGTTCTTGCTGTTGGATTAAATATTACACATCAAGTTGTCCTTACTGGTAATCTTTTCTTTGTTGCTTAAGTTTCATTTCAAGCCACTGTCTCTGTTGTTATTTTAAATAGAATATGTTTAATATAAACAAATACGAAGAGAGTAGTGAAGAGGAGGTGCGAGAGTTTGGCTATAGCAAGTTTTAGCAGAGGTAGAGGTATAGGCCAAAGAAGAACGGGAGGATGTAATTAGACAGGACATGACTAGTCTTCAACTTAGTGAGGACATGATCCTAGATAGAAAGGTACAGAAGTCGAGGATTAAGGTAGAAAGGTAATAATCCTATCTACACATAAGTATCTTATTCTCCATTTTTTACTACTACTACCTGTTACTTCATTTACTTTGTTTATTTTGTTATTTTGCGGTCTTAGCTCCTAGGGTCCTGTTTTAGTTAACTTCTCTAAATAGCATCTATCTTATTTACATCTATCTACTCTTGGTAGATTCTCATCGTGGCGAATTGGCAAAGTCCAATGGAAAATTTGCCAAGTATCTCAGCAAGCTTTTGGATGTCTATTTCGATTATCACCATACTGCATACAACGCGAGAGGTCTGTCTGTCTGTTTCCATATTTCTTATTTGGTGTCTACTCACTTTCTTTACGGGCTCTATGTAGGTGTCTTCCTTCATGATCCAACTGCCTTACTTGCTGCTGTTAATCCATCACTCATCACCTATTCAGAAGGTGTCGTTCGCGTTCAGACTATTGGCATCACAAAGGGTCTCACAATCTTTTATAATAAACAGAAAAGGTATTTGGTTCATAGGGCCTTATAAGTATTCAATTGTTTGTTATATTTCCCTATAACTACATATTTCATCTGCTATTGGTTTTACAAGGTTTGTTGAAGTCACTGAATGGTCTGAAAAACCCTCAGTTAAAGTGGCAGTAACTGTTGATGCTCCTAAAGTTATTGAATTGGTGATGGCACGACTCGTTAATTCTTAGAAGTGTTCATATGATACTATAAGATCATTTATTTGAACAATGTTATTGTCTTTCTGCACTCAATATTCAGAAACTTAACTGCCCCCTAAAGAGGTGGTTGATGGGAAGGTTGCAGTATATAAGCTATGAATTCGGGTTACATATCGGTCACCATGATGATTGCTTGTTTGCTGTGACTGTGGCATCTCTATTAGGCTACAAGGAACGGAATCTTAAACTATAGACCGAGTACTACTCTCAGGAACAAGGATGAATGTATGTAAGCAGTAAACTTCTGTATCTTAAGCAACATAGCTCATGTCAGAATATGAACTTGCAAAAATAAGTTACAGCTAGATAAGTCGTGTGCTGATAGATTTAGTCTTGGTGTAAAGATTTGAAATTTGAGCCTAAATCAATTCGAAAAGCTAGCTCACGAGAGGAGGATTGCCCAGGTCCATATAAGGAGGTCGACCACATGTCCATTCCCCAACCAATATGGGACCCTAACCCAGTCTAACACCCCCTTTACATCCAGGACGAACTGGAATGTGGATTGGGAGCTCAAACAGGGATAGACCTTGCTCTCATACCATGTAAAAATACGACATTTGGGCATAACTCAACCCCAAAATCTAGTTCATGAGAGGAGGATTGCCCAAGTACATATTAGCAGATCACCAGTTGTGGGACTCTTTTGTCCAGGTTTTTGAGCTTCCTAGCAGTCTACGGCAGCTATCGGCCTTAGACTTGGACTGATCTCAGTCTTCAATTAAACCCTTCATACTTTGATATAATCAATTGATGAATCAAGAGGACAATGAAGTGAAAATAACTTACTGGATTGTGGATACTATATAAGGTATTATTATCTAATATCTATAGGACCTTCAACTTGGCAATAAGAGTCATGTGATCATGCAAATAAATTTCCTGTGAGAACCTCAATACATTTACATAGGATAGAACTATTGATAATATATTCAATTTCTGTTAGTATACACAAAAACTAAGATGAAGCTAGAGGGGAAGATTTTTTGCTACATTTGTGACTTTACTTTAATCCCTCAGGTTTTGCTTCACAAACACGACGGAAACCTAGTGAGGAAACATAACAAAAAGCACAGATTTCCTGAAAGATCTTTGCTTTAACAAGCATAAACAGGAAAACAAGTTGAGACTCAGTCCGCCGATTCAACTATATCAACTCCAACTGGATTGGCAGTGTCTCTAAGACCCTGCCATCAATACTGCAAAAAAAGAGCACATTCCCACTTCTCCATTTGGAAATGCTCACACAAGTAGCCACTCGAGACCACATAACCACATACACTCGTTATGCTGTTTTAATCGCAACTGGTTTACCTCGACCCATGGAGAAGCCCCTGGTGCCATCTGGCATGCGAGGCACAGAAGCTTGCTTGACTGGTGCTGACTGATCAGAAAGCATTGAGGGTTGCCCTGCTAGACTAAAACGATTGATGCTTGATAGTGCACTTCCCACACTGTATGCACGCCTCATACTTGCCGGGGGAGTACCTAAATGACCTCCACGACTGGTTTGATGAAACTGAGGACGTCCACGTCCCTTAACCCAACTGCGATTGAGTCCTTTCCTCTGCCCATCGATGCCATGCTCCTCCTGCCATTTAAAACACCAATAAGTAAACTCAGAATCATTCACTACATTACATATTCATTTCTTTGAAACAAAACAACACTTACTGCAAGGTCATTCAGGTGAGTATCAAGGTGGTGCCACAGGTCGTCACTATGTTTCTCGCTGGCCTCTGATGAAGTATCGTCTTCCTTGAAGCTGACCTCACTCTCGTAACCAACTTTCTTCCCTCGAGTTTGACCAGATTTTCCCTGTGAGTTCAACCAAAATCTATAAATGCTTAATAGACAAGAATTCAAGACTTGAAATGGAACCAGAAGCTCTAATTCCCGAGTTTCAAAGGCTGCAGTTGGTCCTAAGATTTGGCCCCAGACAATTTTGTCAGTCATAAAAAAAGATGCAGCTTTAGATTAACTATCAGGATAGTATATGTCCAACACATACCATGCACCTGTTCAGTATACGGACTTTCAGACCATTTCGCCAGTTATCCTCATCATTTAGCTCCATAACCTACAAAATAAGATTGCGAAAGGTTAAAGGGTGCAACAAAGAGATGATCCGGGGTATCATATTGAACAAGCTTTGATTTACTTACCGCCTTCTCAGCCAATTCAATACTTTCGTATTCCACAAATGCATGCAACTGCATTTAGGTATTTCAGTTCAGATTCTAGAAATGAAAAATGATACTCGAAAGATTAAGATAGACAATGAAAAGCTACTCCACTCGTCCACTGTGCTTCCAAAAAATAGTACTCCCACCGTTTCAATTAGTTTGTCTGGTTTTGACTTGGCACGGAATTTTAGAAAGTAAGAAGACTTCTCAATCTTGCGATCTAAAACTAAAGATATGTAGAATGTACTAACATGTCCTTTAATCTTGTGATCTTAAACATGCCATGTGGAAAGTTGAAATTAAGGAGTTGGCAAAAAAAGAACGAGTCAATCAGTCTAAAACGGACTAAAAAGGAAAGTAAGACATATAAATTGAAACGGAGGGAGTAGCACTTAACAATTTTACCCTATTTTGGTTTCTTATTTTCCAGTTAGAAGTATGCATTATCAAGCTCTACTCAACAGATTTTTTACAACTTCAACTTGAGATTCATCATTTCATATATGTTTGATGTGCACCTTGTTACTATACAATGTGCTATCTGATTTTCCAGTTCTAGATGCTGCAGAAGCCCCGCCATTTAACTGTGGTTGGCATGTACGAATCATTCTTACACTGACAGAAACAATTAAGAAACGATCAGTCTAACGAAAACTGTTGATTTGTTTCTAAAAGCAAATTCCTTAAACTATCTTGCTTATACCTTCCAACAGCTGAGAAAATCTTCATGAGGTTCTGGTGGCAGTGATCATCGGGTAAATTCTCAGCAACCACTATGCGAGACTAAAAGAGACAGAATCAAAGTGTTAAAAGTGACAACCAGACAACGGAAATACAATGAGAGCAGTGGTGATCCTGGCAGAGCCATGGTCAAGAAAGGGGGTTCAACTGAATTACACTACGCAAATAGGGAAAAGTAACTTTTTTTCCATATATATATAAACTTTTGAATCCCCTTGACATAAGTGAAGTAGTGCAAAATTGCTTTAGGTTGCAAGTTCGAGTCTTTTGAATCATCTTGGTCAAATTTCTGGCTCTGCCACTGAATGAGAATATTGACAAAAAAGTATAGTTGCTTCACAAACTCGTGATCAACTGTCCTTGTTCTAACAGATCGATACATCATGACTGCACTGCTCAAGACATAAAGTGAACACTAGCCATAGAAAAACGAACTTACTTGCAGCTCTTCCAAGTCTTTTTCAGACAGCGGAAATTGGCGTCTAACCTTTCTTCCATCTTCACTAACCATCTAGAAACAGAGAAATCAATTACATAATTATGTAAAAGGACTAAAGTAAATGCAAGATATCAGGATTTTAATTGTGGAAACAGGTGTATTACAGATAGCAAAAATATTTCACACAGCGTGAGTGGCAGGGTTCAACATCTACTATATATACATAACAAAAAAAATTGACCTTGTATATACAATACAATTTTCCAGCAAAGGAGGTTCAGATGAACCCCTTCCGTCCCTGATGGGGATGATAGATGTGAGGGGCGGAAATGAGGAAAAACTCACAAGCTTTGTGGAGCACTGCAGAATTTTCGCAACATAGGCATGATTACTCGTAAGAGCTTTAATCTTCTTGAATGATGCAACCACAGACATTGGTACTACAAAATCGAATAAAAATCGAAAAGAAATCAAAAGATTCATCAGATAAAAAATTGAACTTTGAAATATCAATGAAGACAAGATTATTATATTACTCTAGAAATCTTACCATATCCTTCTGGATCCTTAAACATAATCCTTATTAGATGATCAGTTGTTGCCAAATTTATATCACTAAAATAAAATTCCACCTGCACAGAATGTAACAAATTTTTTTTTGAAGTTTTTCTATCTGGAACATTACTTCAAATGGATTATTCTTAATCCAATTTCCAATACCATTATCAACTTATTTTCCAAATTTCGTGTCTTTTAACTTTGTTTCAGCTAACATTTACGCCCTTCAACTTTCAGTGAGCACAAGTAGACCTTTAAACTTGTATAGAATTGAACAAATAGACACACACGCCCTACATAACATATTACACATCGCACGTCACGCCATGTCGGACGCATGTGTTTACTTGTTGTGCACACTCAAAGCTGGAGAGCGTATTTGTGTATTATGTGATCACGATTTTTATATCCAAATGCGAATTAAATACACAAACTAATTAATCATACCTGATTAATAATTTTTTGACAAGCTTCATCACTTAACCGTTCAGAATCGGCACCAATAACCACCACCGCCGGCAAACCGCCATGATCAACAAATCCCCTTCCAATGCCACCACCATAAGGATATTGCAGAGGCAATTGAGACGCATAAATATAATTTTGTACAGGAACATGCGTAGTGATCTGATGAAATGTAGCAGACGGTGTTGCAATCAGATGCACCACCGTCTGTCCATTAACGGGCCCTGATCCAGGCCCAATCCTACTCCCGGGCCGATTTAAATCGGCCCGGGAGGAAGGAGGATGTGACATTGTCGCCAGTGAAGGCGAGGAAGATGATTTAGCCAACATAGCTGATGATAATGATGGAGAAGACGAACTTCGTGGAATAAATGCAATTGCACGGGCGTTGAGTTTGGTATAAGAAGGAGATAACGGAGATGAAGAAGAAGGCGTTGATTCAAATGGATGATCCAGATCAAGCGAAGCTGATGAAGATGTAGCAGTTGAATTCAATGAATCGAGGAATAATGTATCATGCTCTATAGCCATAACAATGCACAAATGATGTAATATTTTTTTTTTTTGATGTATATAGATATAGATATAGATATAGATACAGATTATTATTTTTTTTCGAGATCGAGTGTTTTTTTAAAAAATTAATTAGTGTTATCTTTTTTTGCTTTTTCTTATTTTCTTCTTCGTTTTCGTTTTCGTTTTCTCTTTCCCCCTAACGTGACGACGGGGGAAAGGGGAAAGGAAAAAAAGAGGAGATTCAATGGAAGTAAAAACCAAAAATGAAGAAGAAAATGGTGGGGGAAGAGAATGGAGAAGAGTTCTCGGTTTTGAGTTTGTTACTACAATTAACTATTTATACTTTTTTTTAATTCACTGATTTTATTTTTATTTTTTAAAATTATTTGGACATGTGGAAGAAAGAGGAAGAAAAAACGCGTGAATTAATTAGATCCTATAATCGGATTACCGTTCAATAAAGAATTGGTTTGCATGCATGGGAGCTTGGAATAATTTTTTTGAGGTTATATGGTTTAAAAATTAAGTTATGCAGAAATTAATAAGGAATAATTACCCAAAAAGACCATTTGGTCAATTTAATTAAAAAAAGAAAGAGAAAAGAATACTTGGATCCCAAAAAGAAAACTCATTTAATTTACAAGCGGTTATCCCTTACTTTCATATTCCATCCTGATTTAACTACTAATGTGAGGGAACATACTACTTATGTCTTGTCTAATCACTTCTCCCCAATGTTTTTTTCCGACTTGTCTCTACCTCTCCTTGTGCTACTACATCCAACCCCTCACACCTTCTCATAGGGGCGTATGGCGTATGCGCATTTCCGTTTTACATGTCCAAACTATCACAATCTTGCATCTCTCACCTTGTGATCTGAAGTCACTCCTACCTTTTCATGGATAACAAAACTATACAAATTGGACTCATTAGGCAAAGTATTTACCTAAATTGGACCCAACCCAAAATATTACATTATTGAACCCACGACTCAAACTATTTACCCAACTGGCCTCTTGTTCTATTCATTGAACCACTACTTCTTCATCCTTGATATATGTATACTCTGATAGTATCTATATATTTTGATGATATTTATAAACTCTGATGGTATCAAGTAGTAATTGAATATTTTTTCACTAAAACACTGTTTGTTCTCCTTGATGTCATATATATATATATATATATATATATATACACATACATATATATATATATATACACACATACATATATATATATATGTATGTATATATATACACTTTTCAATAGTATCAGGAGTGACAACACAACTTTAGATTACCGATGACCTGACCTTAGATATAATGGATGTGGAGGGTCGCGTATGAGGGTAAAATGTTAGTAGGTAGTGGAGTGTTGCCTTGTTTTCGAGAGTTAATGGTTTTGTTGTTTGTCGTTGTATTAGCCATATTCTTGTTAGTTCTAGTTTTTGATATTTATCTTCATCTGTCTATTATGTTTCAACTACTACAATACTATTCCGCCGTTGTTCATATTTTCTGTGTTGCCTCTCCTATTAGTTGTTATGTTTTGGCACTATTTTCTTCTTGTTTACACCTAAAATTGTTGTACTTGAGCCAAGGGTCTATAAGAAACGACCCCCCTTTACCTCCACGAGGTAGCGATAAGGTCTACATAAACTCTACCCTCCCCAGGTCTCACTTGTGAGATTTCACTAAATACGTTATTGTTTTTGTTATTATCTTTACAAGATAGAAGTACGATTATGTACATTCCATCCTCTCTTTGTTAGAAAACTATATGCACAGCGGAATCATACTCGAATTTTACTTCTTACATGAATAATAGATAACCAAATCGTTTATGCTAAAACATATACAATTATGCTAGAACACATAAACTTGCTAAATTTGATTCAAGAATTATGCTATATCCCAACACTCTTAACCCCTTGTGAAACTACACTAGATATGTTATCGTAATAAATAATTTGTATGGTGGAATTGTTAGTTAACTTAACATAGACCAAAACCATTTATTCCTTAAATTTGAAGGACTAAAAATGTATTAAGAGTATACTTTGAATGATGACATTCGTCATACTCCCAAACTTAAGGCACTATTTCGTTAAAATCTCCATTGTTATCCTTCATATTTTAATCTTAACAAGAACCCTTTCTTCTTCTACCTTCACGCCCCCCAAAAAGATCAAAGAAAAAGTTGGAACTCAAGAACAGTAACATTGATTTGTACACAATAATTTGTCCGTTTTTGTCTATTTGATCATCGCCGAGGACTCTCCGATCCATTAATTTCGTATTTTCATATTGTTTTTTCAGCTTATAGGGAGATCAATTACGAATAATCTAAAGGGTCTTTGCATAAAGAGATGCTAAAGACCTCATTTTTGTTGTAAATTTCGTATTTTTTGTGTGGGTTTTGAATTTGGGAGATGGGAAATATATTTGTGAAGAAACCGAAGATCACCGAAGTTGATAAAGCGATTTTGTCTTTGAAAACTCAAAGGCGTAAGCTTGCTCAATATCAGCAACAGGTATAAGGAACTTTATTTTTGCCCCTTTTTGAAATTTCGATTGCAGTTGTCTTTTTGGGGCTAAACTTAAATTGCTTAATTTAGTCAATTCTTTGAAAGATAGATCATGGGTAGTTTTTGGATTTGTTTGTGTGTTTTCTGGGATTGTTTTTTGTGGAGAATTATTAGGTGAAATTATGAAATTTGACAGCAAGATGGCTTTTTGGGCGTTTATTGCAATGCACAATTATAGCTCAACAATGATGTTAATACTAGATTTATGATGTTGAGATTGAGTAGTGGAGCTATGTTTAGGAAGAATTAGTATTCTATATTGGTATTTGAGCTGAGGGTCTATTGGAAACAATCTCCCTACCTCCAAGGTAGCCGGTAGGGGTAAGGTCTTTGTACACTTTACCTTCATAGACTCTACTTTGTGGGATTACACTTGTTGTTGTTGTTATGATATTGGCATGCAATGAGTTTAAGTGGAGTAAGATGATTAGTGAGGGTTCATATAGCGGATCCCAACTTGTTTTTGTACTGAGGCATAGTTGTGGTTGGTTCTTCCTTGACCATAACGTGATGCGTAGAGGAGCTGTATATCAAAGTTTCTATATTTCTGAATGAATCAACCAGCACTTCCGCTTTGAGAAACTAGTAGCTAGTAGCTACTGATCTTGGCATTAACTAGAATATTTGTAACAACTTACAACGCACATTACATATCCCGCATCTCAGTGCTCATTTTACAGGGCGGGAAGATATGTTGACAGCTTGTTCTTACTTTCAACACATAAAAGATCTATTATACAGTGGTTCTGATTTGAAAAAAATTGTATCTTTCATACAATGGTTTTTCATTTTTTGTAGAGGTTTTGAGTAAATGCTGCTTTATAGAAGTTTTGAGTAAGTCAGTTTTTGACTAAGAATAACTTAAAATAAGTCAATAATGACTTAAAATAAGTTACGAAGTGTTTGGCAAGGTAAAAAATGACTTAAAATAAGTCAAAAACCAAAAGTAGGTCTCCCCATACTTCTTTTTTTTTATTTAAAAGTCATTTCAGTTTGACTTTTTATTTTTGACTTAAAAACTATTTTTTTTAAGTCAATCCAAACGGACACTTAATTGTTTCGGGAAGTTTTACAGGAGAGTGACCCATCCCTTGATTATGCACTATGTCAGAACGCTAACACTTCAAAAATATTGGAAGTAATAAAGGAAAGAAAACCCAAAAATTGTTATAAGTTGGTTTTACATTAGGTAGGGGAATTCTAATAAATGCTGCAACTGAAGGATCAAGATGATTGTCCACATTAAGAACTTAAAGGTTCTCTCCTTTTTCTTGGTGCCAAAGGCTCCACTTAGGACTGATTTACAAGATGTCCTCAAGGAATATTCTACTGGATGCACGTGTTGGTTTCAGACCTGCTAATCCCTTATGTTTTTCTTTGATTTCAGCTGGATGCTGTTATTGAAGCTGAGAAACAAGCTGCAAAAGACTTGCTACGCGAAAAGAAGAAAGAGAGGGCCCTTTTAGCATTGAAAAAGAAGAAAGTGCAAGAAGAACTATTAAAGCAAGTTGATGTTTGGCTCATAAATGTTGAGCAGCAAGTAAGTAATTCCTCTTAATTCAGTTTCATACTACCATGCTATATATCCTTATTTCTCTTAAGCATTTAAATTGTTTTCTGATTCTATGTGCAAATCCTTTTAGTTGGCAGATATTGAACTGACAAGCAAGCAAAAGGCTGTCTTTGAGAGTTTGAAAACTGGGAATAATGCAATCAAAGCAATACAAGGTGAGATCAACCTAGAGGATGTTCAAAAGTTAATGGATGATACTGCAGAGGCAAAAGCTTATCAAGATGTAAGCTCTTTCGATATCTCATCCCCTGCTCACTTATATTTGGTAGTGTCTACTCAGTCTTGTGAGATTTGGGAGTTCAGCCATGCTTGTATAGTGATAGTAGTTTTGATGCAATACCGGAAGAGAGATGAGAGAAAGGTAAGGGGAAGAAAGAAAGTTAACAGGAAAGAGTTATAGTAAGGAGGATGGGACAAAGACAGACAGACCAGGGAAAGAAAGGATAAGTGGAGGGTGAGAATTTTAAGAGGAGAGATCATAATAGGGTAGAATTCATGTATATATAAAACAAAAGTATTAAAGGTGTCCTACTTATATAAGAGTTTCGAACAATCTAGAGCTTTTGATACAATTAAAGCTCTATATGTATCTAAAGACACAAATAAAAACCAAACCAAGTCTTGTTGATAACAGTTGGTGATGGAGTGAGTGATCGGAGATAGAATCTGAATATGAAAGATCTAACATAATCCGAATTGAATTGAATCTAAAAATCTGGAGAACGTGTAAAGATGTTATTTGTGGAGAATCTCGTGTTTTGGTTGAGATTCTAGACTCTTTTGCTTCTATCTTGTATAAGGGTTCCCCCTAGTTTCAAATTAATGAAATCATCACTTTAAACAACCACAATAACTATGTCTCAATCCCGAGGTAGTTAGATTATCTGTATCAATCCTCATTATCTTTGTTGCTGACCTTTATCAATCTTTTTTTGAAAAAAAAAAAAAAACTTAGGTTCACTAGCACTAGAAATTCTCTACATTTTTCGACAAACAAATCCCTAAAAAGACTAAAAGACTAAAAGACTCATAACTATAACAATCGTTATTCCTAATGTAAACATTCCAACATGACCAAACTTTAATCCCAACTAGTTAATTTTGTCTTAATGATTCTTTTTCTCCATTGTGCTCTGGTTTGCACCAAGTCTGCACGGATTCCTAGAGATTGTAGGTCCTGCTACACTTCTTTCCATATGATTTTAAATCTGTCTATCCCCTTGTATTTCCTTCAATCACCATGGTTCCACACCTACGTAGTGCGGTGAATAGTCTCTTCTTAGTAGACTTTGCTATCATCAGTTCTTTTTTCTTGAAGTTCAGTTAATTTTTCTGCCTGGGTGTCGCTGCTGCCACTTGGGTTAGCAACTGTTGCAGTGATCTATTTTACTTTTAGTTTTGCTGTTATATCCTACTAGCTGCTATCTGATTATCTCCTGTATAATACCAGACAAATCCTGTTTCCTTGCCTGGATTCAATGTGTATAAATCTCTTGAATCAGTTTGAATTCAACACCACCCAACAGTCATGGGCCGCCTCCATGTTTGGCAGAGTTTTTTCTGTGCCTGACACACGTCATTTCCAGCTAAGGATATTCTCTATGCATAATCTCTTATTCTTTTCATATAATGGAACTGGTGTGCCTCAATCTATTTCCTGAAATGATTTTCTTTCCATCAGGAAGAAAGTTTCTTGATATTATCCCTGTTCTCGCTCCTACCTATGTATTGTATATTCCTAGTGTTTCTGGGTGAGGAAGGGTATTAATATGCGAGGGTAGATCAACTTGAACAAGAAACGTCCTGCATGACTACCTATGTTTGAGGTTGCCTCAAGGAATTGCTCCCAATTAGATTCTGCCACTAGGCACTTGTCCATCGAGCTCCCTTTGACTAACCTTTTTGCACTGTGCTGAACTAGTTTGCAACATAATTTTGTCAAAAAAGAAATTATGTGGAGAAAGGGATCAATGTTGATGCATTTTAGTCTTTGAGCAAATAATTTGACTAGGTATTATGAGAGATCAGCTTGACAGTGAAGACCGCTCCTTTCCTTTTCTTTTTTTTGTGCGTGACTGCTCGTATCCGTTTGCAGGAAGTTAATGCTATTCTTGGAGAGAAACTATCTGCTGAAGATGAGGAGGAAGTTTTAGCAGAATTTGAGAATCTGGAATCTCAGGTCTGTCTATTTTTTATGTATCAATTGGTGCTAAAACTTGGTTCATTTCTTTGTGACTAAGTACTCTTTCTGTTGATGACACCATAGCAGCTTTGCTGCAGCTATTTCTGGTTAAACTACTAATTACCTTAATTTTTTCCCACCACAAATCATCTTATTTTGCCTACTTATTCTGGGCTATACTTCCCTATCTTGGTTGAGAGATAATCAACTGCACTAAATGATCACCTTCACTATAGCACAACATTATGGAGTTCTAGTATAATACTCTTTTATTTTTTAGTGATGCTTTCTCCTATTTTCAATGAAGCAAAAACTTTGCAGTATGAATACGATACTGTTATAATTCCACCTAGAGGTCTAGATGCCTTCGAAACCTTGAAAGCTATTGTTTTCCTGTTCCTTGATACAATGAAGCTCCCTCCGTTTCATTTTATGTGTCTTAGTTTGACTGAGCATGGAATTTAAGAAAGAAAAGAAAGACTTCTGAATCGTGTGTTGTATCCTTTTTCTAAAGAATTACTCTAATATTTTACCTGACGGTGGAAAATTTGTACAGTTAACACTTGAAGATCTGCCAGAAGTTCCTTCTGCAATACCTTCTGGTGAAAATGTTGAAGAAAAACTGGATCTACCTGACGTACCAACTAAAGCACCAGTCGTTCCAGAAGCTGTTATGGAGGACACTCAAGATACTTCAACTGCCGTGTCTGTGCAAAAGAAAGGTTTACCATTTTTTCTCTCTTATTCTCACCCTCACCCTCACACTCTTTTCTAAATTATCTATTTTTCTGAGTTTTTGTTCAAATTTGCACAGTTTTGGAGGAACCAATACCTGCTTGATCCCAGGCGCAACTTGGTTGATTCATAATGTTCGAATTTGATGAAATTTATCAAAAGAATGTCAAGTTTCAGAATGCTATAAAAGTCTCCTTGATGCTAAGAATTTGTTATCTTTCGACGTTTCTGTCTCATCTCTTGTAATTTGTGCAGATTGTGGTTGTATTTCTGGGGATCAAATTTGTACAGTGCTTTCCTGATTTGTTGACACATACCAAGTCATTTACCATTGTCTTCATACTCATATCCTACTACTAGTTTCTTATAATTCTGCTATTTTTGTTGCATTATGCAAGAAAGAAAGCTTGTTGTTCTTGTTTCTCAAACATTCTTGCAACTCACATTTTAGATTGTCCAAATGAGCCACATGACAACTAATGCCTGTTGACTATACTTAAATACGTCTCGAGTGGTTAATGAAGTGGATGAAAAACATAGGAATCATGGCTTTCTATGTGACTTTTATAACCCATTTATAGAGGTTTTAGTGTTTTTTATTTGGTTAACTTGTCTGCCACTGTATTTTGCTCCCTGAAGGTGTGCACAATAGTCGAATTGTGCGTGCACGAGAATAAATTTTGTATTCAATCAAATATCGGGCAAATAAAATTTGGTCCCAAGTAATTGTAACTTTAGAAAATCTAAAGCAAACATTAATTATTTCTCTTACAAATTTACTATTGCATTAACAAATGATTTATACAATTATCTAAAAAGTGGTGTGTTCAGTATGTAAGTAAAAAATATTATCGATAAAAAATGGCCATAACCTTACAAATACTATAGTATGTAGGTGGGGTAGAGGCTATAGGGTACAAGTGAAGATGAGGTGTGATCCAATAACACTCCTAGAATTTGTTTTTCGAACTTCCATTATGAAAGTTATCTTGATTATTTTCAATAAACTTATTTTTCTCGAGAAAATATTTTTCGGACCATTTAATCTCTCCACAATTCCCCCGAACTCTGCTCCTCTTCCCATGCACGTCCACTCCCTCTGCTTCACTCACTCTGATTTTTTCTTCACACAAATTTAAAGCTTTTTGCAAATTTGACAAATGAATCTGTCTGGGAATTGAAATTTAAAGCGATATTTGATTACATGGATGGAATCAAAGACTATGAGGTACATGGATTGGATCATAATCCGAGTTGCACACAACCTGCTCGAGAAAAGGTTTATCACAAAGGGACGCATAATCTCATTCACAACAATAATGATGGCTCTTTACAAGAAGAAGAAGAATTATACAATGATGGAGAAGGTTCCCATTTGATCAATCGAAAGGTTGAAGGCGTTGGGGTTGTAGCGGATGGTTTAGATGATAATCATCATCATCAATCGCCTTTGGCGGAGTTTGAAGGAACTGGTGGTGGAGTAGGAAGCTTTAAAGTACCAGCTCGTGCGCCTCTGCATCCTGCCCGTCCAACTTACCTTGAGATCAGGCCACATCCCCTCAAAGAAACACAGGTAATGAAATGCATATTTCTTTCATCATGGACAAGTTTTTTATGAACGAAATCGGGAGAAAATGTTTCACCATGGGGAACTATTTTGTTGTTTATAAATCTATCTCACATGTAGTAATGGTATTAGGAGGAAGACAGGGTTTATTTTCTTTTGAAAATGGTAATGTAAGTGTTCTGTTTTCATTTTTTAGCATTAAGGTTAACAACAAGATAAAAATGTTGGTTAAAACCTATATATGTTGCTCGAAGTCTCCAAATATGATGACACACCTGTATCGGATCCTCTTTTTGGAGGGACCCGACATGCACCCTTTGGCATTTCTTAAGAGCCCAAGCAAGGTTAAAACAAGTGAGATGGGGTAAGAGTTAGAAATACTTGTAAAATAAAAATGACATTCATGAGATGTGTTAGCTTTTTTCTAGTGATGGTGGAATGTAGCAGGTACATCGTGGAATTAGTCGAAGTGCATGCAAGTTGGCCTGTACACTATAACAACATACCCATTATAGTCCCACAAGTGAGGTCTGGGGAGGGTAGGATGTATGCAGACTGTTTCCGATAGACCCTAGGCTCATAAGAGAAGTTTCTGGAGCATGAAAAATTAATGACATCCACTCATAAGTGATAAAATATTATCTTCTTGGTGAAAAACATTTTATTTGGAGAGAACACTTTGGAAGTACTAGAATGACTTCTTCAAGAAACATCATACCAAGCACAACTAATGAACTAGGTTTGTTCGTAGAAATAAGGCATAATACATAAGTATGCCCTTTTACTTGGCTTCAGTTGGCATCTACGCCCTCCAACTTTGAATGTGCATAAGTAGACACTTAAACTTGAATAATAGACACAATCGTCATATGTGGCGTCCTACATGACAATTTTGTGTCCTATGTGGCGTCCTACATGTATTATGCCACTTAGGATATGTGTGTCTACTTGTTCAATTTTATACAAGTTTAAGTGCCTACTTGTGCACACCCAAAGTTGGAGGGCATAGATGCTAGATGAAACCAAGTTAAAGGGCTTATTTAAGTATTATGCCTATAAACAAAGGTACACATGTTGGGAGCATAGTTTTTGAATGTGCAAAAAAGAAGTTGGAAATCTTGAACAATATTTGAAAATGGATAGGATTTGATGAGTAATGCATGAGCTACTGTAGTTTTTTCTCCTTATTATCCTTTCACATTTTCTCTTTCAAATTTTAAACAATAATGCAGGTTGGGAAATTTTTGAGGACCATTGTTTGTTCCGAGACACAATTATGGGTAGGACAAGAATCTGGTGTAAGAGTGTGGAATTTTTCAAATCAATATGAGTGTGGGATAGGAATTGGTGGACGGGCAAGGAGAGGGGATGAGGACGCAGCACCATTTTACGAGTCAGCTGATATATCACCCACATTATGCTTGATGTTTGATTCTGGGAATAAATTAATCTGGAGTGGACATAAGGATGGCAAGATCAGGTCTTGGAGAACAGACCAGCCTAATTCTGATGATTCCCCTTTCAAGGAAGGCCTCTCCTGGAATGCTCATCGTGGTCCCGTTCTTTCATTGATGCTATCTTCTTATGGTAATATCTGAATTTTCCTTGCTTATGATCCTACAATTTTTATCATTCCGATCACACTATTGAAATTCTTGTTAGCTTACGTTTCACTGAAAGAAGTGGTCTTCTCGATTTAATTATCTTAAGGTTGAGATATGTCGGTGCATCTTAAGGTTGCTCAGACTTCCAATCCTTGGAAATTAAATCTTGTTTTGAGTAAGAGGATCTTACTTGTTTGTCAACATATGATGTTTCTTTCCTAGTAACAAGGAAAATTGATCAAGATACTAATGTGATTGCAACGTGTTTTGAAGATATAAGTTGCACAATTCAAAGAGTCAAGATGAATTGTACATTACTATTTCATTTTTGATGTAAAGGAAACTATGTAGATGAAGCTGAAAAATTGCTAGAGTTTCTGAAGTCCTTGTGAGATGAACAAGGGCATAAATTTTGTTTTTTGGAATTCTAGTTTGGCTCACAGCACAGCCTTTGTGCTGCTGATTAATACACAGTTACCTTCCTCAAAAAAACAAAAAAAAATAAAGAAGTGTGCTTGCTATGGATCGTATCGGTGCAAAGGTCTCTCCAATGATTTGCATAACCATGCTTCAAGTCATACAATAGCAAAAAATGTAAATACACAGTTTTATAATGCTGCATTTGAAGTGACATATCCAGGTTACAACTTGGACGTTTCTGTCACTTTAGCTTAAACCCATAAATCCATGTCTGCCTCGTTTCTCATGGATTGATCTTAACAATTTGTGCTTCAAAGTTCTATTGTTATATTCTCTTACTGGTCCCTGTGAATACCTCACTAACTTGTCTTATCTTTAATTTTGCTCCTGATAGTGTTCAAAGGAACGATTTATCATGACTACTCTCTTCTTGGTCCAGGTGATATATGGTCTGGATTTGAAGGCGGTATCATAAAGGTTTGGCCATGGGAAGCAGTACAGAAGTCTCTCTCTCTATCATCAGATGAAACACATATTGCTTCTTTACTTGTGGAAAGGTCACTTGTTAACCTTAGAAGCCAAGTTACAGTTAATGGTGTATGTAGCATCTCATCTTCTGATGTGAAGTGTTTGCTCTCTGATCATGTAAGAGCAAAAGTGTGGGCATCAGGATCTTTATCCTTCTCGTTATGGTATGTTCCTCTACATTTCTTCCAGATGAATATGACGTATGCATTTGTTCTATGTTAATACATAAAAGAAGAGGTAAGAGTTGAGGCTTTCTTTTTTTGATAATTGCCTAGCCACTAATTACTCTGATAGTTCAAAAACTGCAGGGATGCACGAACCAGGGAACTCCTGAAAGTGTATAATGTAGATGGTCAGATTGAAAATGGGGTTGATATGTCATCTGTGCCAGACCAAGCTGTGGAAGATGAGAGTAAAGTCAAGTCTGTCTCCAAATCTAAAAAAGAAAAGTCACAAGGAGGTAACTTTTTCCAGCGTTCACGCAATGCTATAATGGGAGCTGCCGGTGCTGTACGTCGAGTTGCAACAAAGGGGTCAGGAGCATCTTCAGAAGATAGTAGGAAAACGGAAGCCCTTGTGCTTTCATCTGATGGAATGATTTGGAGTGGATGTTCAAATGGCTTACTTGTGCAGTGGGATGGGAATGGAAACCGTTTGCAAGATTTCCATCATCATCCTTGTGCTGTTCTATGCTTATGTGCTCATGGTTCTCGAATATGGGTTGGCTATATAAGTGGTATGGTACAGGTCCTGGACCTTGAAGGGAACTTGGTAGCTAATTGGGTTGCTCATACCGATCCTGTAACAAAAATGGCAATTGGGGGTGATTATGTTTTTAGCTTGGCTAATCACGGAGGTATACGTGGATGGACCCTCGCCACTCCAGGACCTATTGATCACATATTGCAATCAGAAAGAGCACAGAAAAGACATTTATACACCAGACAAGAAAATTTCAAGATTCTGGTTGGCACGTGGAATGTTGCTGAAGGAAAAACCTCACAGGAAGCACTGGCAACTTGGCTGAGTTCTGCCATTTTGGATGTTGAAATTGTAGTAATTGGATTGCAAGAAGTAGAAATGGGAGCAGGTTTTCTTGCAATGTCTGCAGCAAAAGAAACTGTAAGCTATCAAAGTACACCCCTTACATCTCGTAAAGAAATGAACTTGCACCTAACTCAGATAAAAAAAAAACTAGCTCATGAAGTGATGATTGTCCAACACCATTTATATAAGAAAACTACAGCACATTCCCTCGACGATGTGGAACATTCTATCCCCTGCATGCCAAGGCTAGACATTTGGAGCGTGGACAATATTACATCGGAGTCCAATATAACTAAGAGTTGAGATGAGTTTAGCTCTAATACTATTGAAAAATAATTAAATAAGTAAAAGATTTGCTCTCTCTAACATTGTAGGTTCTTAGATGAGATGGTCCCACACTTCAACTGGGTATCTTGACGATTGAGGGATACTTATATTTGGACCCATGGGGATAGTGACACCTTATGCTATCTTGATCTTGTCTACTGTGTACTGTAGGTAGGACTAGAAGGAACATCCAGTGGACAATGGTGGCTGGATGCAATAGGGAAGACTTTGGATGAAGGATCAAGTTTTGAAAGGGTAGGATCAAGGCAACTAGCTGGCTTGCTTATTGCTATCTGGTAAGAACTAGTGTGGTTACTTTAATGAGCTATTTTCCATTTTAAGCTGAAATGCAAGTTGTACTTCATAAAAAAAACATGCATCGTAGAACAACATCTTCCTTGCACTGGATCCTGCCTATTCATACTACTAAAATATTACTTTCCTGAACATTATGTAACATTGACCGTTAATCTTAACTTAGGGTGAGAAAAACCCTTCGAGTACATGTGGGGGACCTTGATGTTGCAGCAGTTGCATGTGGTTTAGGACATGCCATTGGTAATAAGGCAAGTATTTCTTACTGTTAAGAGGTATAAATAACAAAACAATGATATTGTCATTAGAATTCATCAATCTATTAAGTGTTCAAGTTGGATAAAGAATTTGTTTTCATTCAAGTTGAGGTAATGAAGATGATTGAGACAATAAAACAATATATAAGGGCTTCAGCTTCTAATCTAAATTATTGTCGTTTTCTTTGAAAAGGGAATGAACTGCCACAATTTCATGGTTGTACAATTATAATGCAGGGTGGAGTCGGTTTGAGGTTAAGAGTATTTGATCGGATTATGTGCTTCGTGAACTGTCACTTTGCAGCACATTTAGAAGCAGTCAACCGCCGCAATGCTGATTTTGACCATATATTTAGAACAATGGCTTTCACTCGGTCTTCTAACCTTCTTGACAATGTTGCTGGTATGCTGCGATACCTGTTTTTGACTTGCTCTCTTGTCTTCTCCACATATTTACTGTGGCTGCTTTACTCTTCTGGCCTGCCATGGATCCTCTCTCTTGCAGCTGGTGTGTCATCTGCTGCTCAAATGCTTCGTGGTACAGATGTATGGCGTGGTATTTGTATTCATCAGTTTCATACTATCTTCTTCTATTGAACTAAAGCTTGATTTCCTCTATCTCAGGCTGCAGCAATTAGTCCCGGGAAGGGAAAGCCTGACCTTGCTGAAGCTGATATGGTGATTTTCTGTGGGGATCTTAATTATCGTCTTTTTGGAATATCTTATGATGAAGCAAGGGACTTCGTCTCACAAAGATGCTTTGACTGGCTTAGAGAGAAAGATCAACTAAGAGCAGAAATGAAAGCTGGTAAAGTTTTCCAAGGGATGCGTGAAGCAATCATCAAATTTCCTCCAACTTACAAGTTTGACAAGGGGAAACCAGGATTAGGAGGTGAGATATATTTGTAATGATTATAACATGTGACTCAACATATTACTTTCTTACACTGCACCAAATATTACTCCTTCCGTTTCAATTTGTTTGTCTTGTTTTCCTTTTTAGTCCGTTTAAAAAAGAATGTTTCTTCCCTTTTTTGCCAACTTTCCACATGGCATGTTTAGGATCACAAGATTCAAATTTTTTCTTTATTTTCTTGAACTCAGTGTCAAGTCAAAACCAGACAAATAAATTGAAACGGAGGGAGTTGTTAAACTGTCTACAGTGTTCTTATGATAAAGATATGTCCAAGAACCAGTTTAAGATTTCCCTTTCGGATTGTTGTATTGCTTAATGCATGAAATGTCAAAAAGCACTGAAAGACATTTTCGCTTTCCACTTTAGGATATGATTCTGGGGAGAAGAAACGAATTCCAGCTTGGTGTGACAGAGTGCTATATCGAGATAGCCGGGCAGCTCCTTCTATGCAGTGCAGTTTAGGGAGCCCTGTAGCTGCTTCCATTTTACAGTAGGATTTATCAGGGCTTTCTTCAAGTAAGTCTTTCTTGGTCCATGTAGAAACTGATTTCACTTATGCGATAGGTACGATGCTTGCATGGAAGTGACAGATAGTGATCACAAGCCTGTGCGGTGCAAATTTAGTGTTGAAGTTTCCCGTGTTGATAGATCAGTAAGGAGACAAGAGTTTGGGAAGATCTTCCAGTATAATGATAAAATCAGGTCTATACTGGAAGAACTGTATTATATACCTGAAGTAGCCGTCAGTACCAGCCAGATATTTCTTCAGAATCAAGGAACATTCAGCTTAATAATTACCAACAGAAGTACTAGACAGGATAATGTTTTTTTCCAAATCACTTGCCAATATCAATCAACTGTCGACAAGAACAAGCAAACATCAGGCTATCGTCCCAGAGATTCCTTTTGCTTTCCCCGTTGGCTTAAGGTGATTCCAGGTCTATGGATTATTAAACTCTTATTCAATGGTTGGATTGGATGTTCCTTTTCTCATCATAAAATGGATTAAGGCGAAATTCCGTTTGTACAGTACATCTTGTAGTAGCGAGTCTGTGAACGATACAAAAAGCATATGCTTAACTTCAAGAGTCAGAGTTCACAATACTATATTTTCTTTACTAAAATAGAAAATTAGCATGTTATACTTCTCTGTACTGAAAGTAGACCTCTTCTGCAAGCAAGGCCATCTTATAATTTCATCTGATTCAGGTCACACCTGCGGCTGGCATGATCAAATCTGGTGAAGATGAAGAGATCTTGGTACATCAGGAAGAGTTCCGTAATTCAGAAGATATTCCTGATATTATCTCACCAAGGAAATGGTCCAAGGAAACAAGAGAAGAAGAGGTGATTTTAATGATCAATGTGAAATCTAGTGGCTCAACGAAGGTAAGAACACATCATGTACACCTGAGCTGCCGTTTCTCAACTGATGCAGTATGCATGTTATCAAGAAACAGTTCCACCAGAAATGAAGGGAGCTCCCATCACAGGTCAAACAGTTCCAGAAGAAATGAAGGGAGCACCTATCAGAGGTCAAATAGTTCCATAAGAAATGAAGGGAGCTCCCACCACAGGTCTGCTCTTCAACAGGAGAGCGTGTCAAACGGTTCCAGAAGAAATGAAGGGAGCTCCCACCCCAGATCTTCTCTTCAACAGGAGAGTACCTCTGACATGAATAAATAAAAATGACCATCAAGGCTTTCTGGTACCTGGTATCTGCATGAAAGCCTATAAACCTAAAGAAAACAAGGTTCTCCCCCCCCCCCACTCAAACTTGGGGTACAGGGAGGGGATTACAAGGTGGAAATTCAAACCCTCACTTACAAAGTGAAAGTTCAGGTAGCCAACGAACTGAGCTACTAAGATTCCCCGACAAGAGGGTTCAAAGATAATGTTCTGATGTAAAATTATGGATTCCCTTTGCTGAGAATGTATGGTAGGTCTTGATGTATATACTCGTAGACGATTAACGCTGGAATAATCCAGCTCAGAAATCTGGATATAGAGCATCAATTTGCTCTTCCATTTTTTCACTAGAATTGTGTTCATTAGTAAGCAGTTTGTTCTTCACCAAAAAGACTTGCTTGTAGAAATGCAGAATTCTTTATTGTACATTCCTTTTTTTCTTAACTAAACTGTACCCTTTCGTTTTAGATGCATTCATCGAAAAGCCAGTGTGGGAGTTTCTTGCCCTGCATGTATGCATGCCAATGCACATAAATAATGCTGGATATGTAGTGATTCTGGTACTTCATTGGAATTACCACGTCACGTCTAAAATCAAGATATTCTGGATGGAGAAGAAAAAACAAAGTTCTGCTCGTTACTTTTAGGCATAATACATAAACATACACTCATACTCGACTTCAGCTCGCATGTGAACACTCCAATTTTGAGTATGCACATCTAGACACCTCCAAAATGTATTTGTCATGTCAACATCAGGTGTCCACGAGACACAGTGAGGAAGAGTTGGAATGTTTAGTTGTCAGTTGAGACTAGATTGAGGTGTCTAGATGTGCACTCTCAAAGTTGGAGTGCTTACTTGTTAGCCGAGGTTAAGTTTGAATGTCTGTTTACGAGCTCAACTTTCATAGAACTATCTCTTTCTCAGGGTTTTTTTTCTTCCTGTTGGCAGAATTCTAACAAATGATGGCAGCTGAAAAAGATGGAACTTTCATGATGATGGAAAAAAAAGCTATCATAAATTATACAATGACACCGTTTTGTTTGATGAACTAAGAAGTTGATCAGGTATATAGGCTAAAAACAAATAGCAGCCATCCCCACATTCTTGTCACCAAGTTGCAATCTATGTACTAATGCTTCATTTTGAACTTCCAAGAAAGATGCTGCAGGAGCTGATATTGCTCCGATATTATTGTCAATCTATTGGAACTTTCTAGTCATTTGTTCCTGAACAGTATAGATCCCTTTCATACTTTCACCATTCTGAATCTGATGCCATGTCAGTGTTGTTGAACTTCATGGTTGAGAATTGCATATAGTTTCAGTTACCGAGCTCTGCGTT
Organism: Solanum chiquidenum; assembly: GCA_029582725.1. Classification (NCBI taxonomy): domain Eukaryota; kingdom Viridiplantae; phylum Streptophyta; class Magnoliopsida; order Solanales; family Solanaceae; genus Solanum; species Solanum chiquidenum. Next base: position 62,011 of record JAJOOS010080387.1, on the reverse strand, counting down.
TGATGCCATAGGCAGACAGCTGCCTGATTATTCTACCTATACTGCATACATCCTCTTGTAGTTCTCACTGCATAGCTCTGGATCTGATGCCACAGACAATGGGAAAGAACGTGAATTAGTCTCAGTTCTTCGAATGCTCCTCAACCTCGATTCTTCTAACCTATGTTGGACCACACAATAGCACATGGAGCCAAATGTAGTGAGCATTATTATGCAACCAACCACAGTTGCATACACAGCAAGCCATCTTTCCTTAGCTCCAACTACCACGTAACTAAGAGAGATAAAGGCGACTGAGATGAAGAGACAAGCTGCCCACATTAGCTTGTTTATCCAAAACATGAGTCGTTTCTTTGCTTTCTGTTCAATCACGACAACAGACGTCTGGACCACAACAACAGCAACTGAAATGAACAATGCCATACTGTCAAACAAGAAGAAGATTATGAATGCTGCTTTTCTCCCTATGTGTACTTCTCCAAGAGAAAATCCATCAGTTTCATTTTCAACATATTGGCCAGGTACAGTGAAGATAGCAGCAAAAGCAACAGTAGCAATAAGGACAGCAACAACTGTTGCATTGTTGATGGCGTTATTAAGACCACTAATGTGGAGCTTCTTCACCTTCATTGCAATTTTTCGTACTTTGAAGCCAGTCTGCCGACTCTGTTGGAGCTGGGAGTGCACATCATGTTTTATGTCACTGACAGACTGCTTTAGCTGCTTTGCAGGACCGGGTGGCTTCCCATGATCTTTGGAATGGGTAGCTCCGGCTTCTTTCAAATTAGAAACAAGCTCCGGAGTTCCAAACTTTTCTGCAATCTCAAGAACTGTTTCTCCAGCCTTATTAAGGGTGTTAAGATCAATGCCCTCAATTGATATAAGGCATTGTACCATCTGCAATTACACATAGCATAGTGTTACAAAGGATGCTGATTTTCCTTGATTGAACATGTAAAAAAAAACATTGTACCATCTGCAAGTACACATAGCAGTGAGCACCCAAGGGTGTCGCCTAGTGGTCTATTTCCAACTTCTACATTAAGTCATGAATGAGTATTCTTTTTTGGTTTCTCTTGTGTCAAAACACAATCATAAAAATAAGCTACTTCTTGATAAGGACCAAAAAGATGGTACATTTACAAAGAACGCAGTTTATGTGTTAAAATTTCTATATAAAATTAAAAGCAACAGACGCTGACCAAATCCCTGCAAATCATAGAATGAAATCAGACCTCATGCGGGAGGACACGATACATGATACTAAAAGATTAAGTGTTTCTGAATGTTCCTTCTCTCCAGGTACATAACTGTCCAGAAAGGAAACTGGAGCTTATCAGTAAGTCATTTCAATAACCATTTCGTGGCACGACAATGAACTCACCCTTGGTCTGCCCACAATCCCTCAAGTTTGTAATCTTGATTTTACCAAATAAACAGTATTCCCTTGATCTACCAGCACTTTTCATCAATATATAGAACACATCCCACATTGCCTCACACATAAAGCAAATCTCAAGTTTACGGAAGATGCTTTACAAGAAAAAACATGTTAAACAAACAAACCTGTATCCGTCCCTTTCTTGTTGCAATATGAAGTGCTGTGTTTCCTTTGTTATCTTCCAAGGCCAAAACAGCAGGATTTGGTTTGATTAATTCGTGCACGATGTCAACATTTTGTCCCTTTGCAGCCATGTGCAAGGCAGTCTGGCCTTTTTTATCTGTTCTAAAGCCAATCTCAGGATCCTTGCTAAGAAGGGATCTAACTATCTCCAAGTGTCCCATTCTTGCTGCTGTATGGAGCAGAGTCTTTCCGTTGTTCCGAGCTATCTTAGCAAGGTTAGAATCAATCTCCAGAAGCATATTTACTACATGAATATGTCCCTGTGCAGCTGCTGTGTGTAACGCTGTAGAATTGGACGAATCTGTGGTCATGACTAAGTTTGGAAAGGAATGCAGCAGTTCCTGTAGTACATCTGCAATTTTATACAAAAAAGTGTTAACAAGTGCAAGTAAGAAAGGAACATACTGAATTCATGTTTAACAAGTATCCACGATAAGCTTGAAACAACAATTATACTCTCTCCGTCCCAATTTAAGTATCTTACTTTCCCTTTTGGTTTGTCCCAAAAATACTGTCTCTTTCTTAAACTTTGTAACCAGTCAAACTAAGACACTTAAACTGGGACGGAGGGAGTAAATTAAGACTTGACCATAAAGTTTCTTTTTTATGGTCACCATAAACATATAAGCTCTAATGTGATCGAGTTACACAAGTTAAGTGTTAGGATCGAAATTCCAGTTGATTTTTGCAGTTTGACAAAACAACCCTCAACGACATAATTGAGATTACATGGAGAAATGTACTAAAGAAAATACAACGATTTATGTGGTTCGATCATCAGACATGTGTCCACAGACGGATAGAAGTTGGATTCTGGAAACTAAGATCAAGGATAGAAGTTGCAGACTCTAGTCACCATCAGTATTGGGAAGCCTGGTGCACTAAAGCTCCTGCTATGCACGGAGTCCGGAGAAGGGTAAGACCACAAGGGAGGGTCTATTGTATGCAACCTTACCCTACATTTCTGCAAGAGATTGTTTCCACGGCTTGAACCCTGGCCACATGGCAGCAACTTTACCAGTTACGCCAAGACTCCCCTTCCGTCACCATCACTATTAGCAGTAATAAAATTTCATGTGAAGTATCATCTCATTCATGAAGTCCACATTTTTACTGGCAAATCTGGAAAGATACTCTGAGAACCACATGTAATATCAAAACTGAATCGAGATGCGAAAGAATCTACATTCTCTATCCCCTAAATTAGCCTAATTAGATTTTTCAATAATCGAAGTCGATTTGCTTTATAATTAATAGAGAACTCACCAAGATGACCCTGCCTTGCTGCAACATGGAGTGTATCATAACCATTATTTGCCACAATAGAAGCAATTTCAAGGTCTAAATGTTTCAAGAACTCTGCAACAACCAAACTATGACCATTCTCAGCAGCAACATATAAAGCAGTCTCACCCTCTTGGTTTTGCTGACATAACAAATCTTTTATGCCTTTTTCATCAAACTTCTGAATAATTTCTTTCACCTTCCCTAAATTCCCAGTTCTAGCTGCAAGATGCAACGGGGAATCCCCTCGTTTTCCCGGTGAATCCTTACCCCTTTTCCTCTCACCACCAAAACTCATTTGCCTCTCCATTGCTATCCTAAAACTTTTCTGTTTTTCCATTATTCCTCTAAAGCTCTTCTGCTTCTCCATCGCCCCGTTTCGAAAACTTTGCTGTTTTTCCATTGTTGCACCCTGGAAACTAACCTGTTTCTCCATGATCATAAAGAACTCAACCCCCAAAATCCTAATGGATTTTTTGTATATTAGACCAAAAATAACAACTTTTTCCACTTTCAAGAACTACAAAGATTGAAACTTTTCATCATTATCAATTCAATTTGGAAAGGGATATACTAAGATACAATAGCAACAACATATCCCATGAAATCCCACAAGTAGAGTCTGGAGAGAGTAGAGTGTACGCAAACCTTACCACTACCTCATGGAGGCAAAAAGGCTGTTTCCGAAGGATAAAAGATCCTCCGCTCGAATGCAGCAAATCCAAATACAAAGGGATATACTAAGATACCAGAAAATTTCACCTTTCCCACATTTCTAGCTTGAAATCTATAAAAATCCCTGGCCCTACAAACATTTGAAGCAAATTTAAAGTCTTGGAGCTCTCTACCAAATCATCACAGGTCCAGAAAGAAACAATCTTTTCTGTGAACTTACAGAACTAAAAAGCATATCAAGAAACTCAAATCAGACAAAAAAAGAACCAATCTTTCAACAAATATAAAGCTCAAACTTCACTTTTGATGAAACCCCAAAAGCTAAAAATCAGATGAAATCTTGAAAAAAAACCAAAAAATATCAAGAACAGGAAACACAAGTAAAAACAAAAGAGCAGTATAAGCAACAAAAGGGTCACTGCATCCAATGGTTTTGCCCACTTTTTGTTTTTGTCAGGCTCTTTTAAAGTTGAAGTATTTACTAATACTAAAATTCCCATATGAAATAAATCAACAGAAAAAACACTCCTCCTTTTTACTTAAAGAGGCTTACTTGTTCAAACATTCTGTTTTATCACTTGGGTAGTTTAGTGATCAATGAAATAATCAAGAACTACGATATTTTGATTTAGCACGAACCAAGATATTATATAGTCTTGCGTCTTAAACACGTCACGTAAAAAGTTGAATTAAAAGTTATCAAAAAAGTAAAAAGTATAATAAATATTTCATAAAATTAATTAAGATGCGTGTAAGCTGACTCAGATATCGCGATTAATGAAAAAAGGGCAAGTTGTTGGTCTCAATTGATGTTATCTGTTAACATCAAAACGTGCACTAAAAGACAGAGATTACATTATATACAGCAGTGGGGGTCCATTTGCCATTGTTATATTGTCATATTCTTATGCAACTCATGAGTCATGAGATGATAAGATAATTGGTGGGGGCCCATCCCATATGTTGGGTCCCACAATGTGACACAAGAGAGTAGAAGAGTCTACCTAACATTTGAAGGGATAATAACCGATCACGATTGTGATGGAGTAGTACATTTTTAACTAGAGCTTTTAGGTTCGAGTTTTTCGTGTTTTATTCTCTTTCATGTGGAACTTTCAAACATAAATATGAATATTAGTTAGATTTCAATATTAATACTGGACATCGTATTATTAATCAATAAATATCATAAGGCAATTATTTGTTTTTTTTTTCTTCAAAATTCTCATCTTATTATTTCCTTATAACTCGAACTCAAGATAGTGTCATATGAGGCACGGATAGTGAAAAATATGGTAAATTATAATTATCGATCAATTGTGTTACTAAAATTCTCTCGATAACCAAAATGTACACAGAATTTTAGGAGGCACATTCTGACACGCCTGAATGTAAGCATGTCTTTTCTTGGATTATTGAAAAGATTCCCATTTCCTTGGTAAAAATAATGTTGGGCTAAAATAGTTTTAACTTTTTATTTATTTATTTATTTATTTATGGTTAAGTTTGTAATTTGAAGTTCCATTGCACTATACTCATGAGCTTATATGGGACAAATTGTGTATCATAAATCCATCAACCGAGTATTTATGATCATCAAAAATTTATTTATTTTTCTTTTTATGTATTTCTAAAATTACGAGTAAAAATAGTAAATCAATTTTAAACGAACAAAGAGACTAAGTCGGGTCCCTTAATCCCTAGCCATTACTCAGTCATATGCATACTTGTTTCGCTGAATAATTAACTCAAATACTACTTATCCATCATACCAAACGATCAATTATCTATACAAGTAAATAGTAATTACATATTAAGTCCTATTATTTAGTGTTTTATAACATCAAGACAAGACACGGACCCTCGTGGGACTAATTTCAGTTTAACAAATTTTACAGAATTTAGGAGTCCCATTCTGACATGCTTGTCCTTTTATTAAAAAGATTCCTCTTCTTTTTTTTTTGATAAATATTTTACTTTCTTTCTTTATGTTCATTTCTATAAATAAAACTGTATGAGTCGTCTAAACTTCAAACTTTTATTTCTTTCATCATATCCTAAAAGAAAGCAAATCCATGTTTTGCTTCCTCGAATTGAAGTAAAAAACGGAGATCTTTCCAATTAGAAAGCTCCAAAAATGATACAAAAGAAACTCAAAGATGACACAAAAGGAAAATCTTTTATTGTTACGATTGTTGAGGTTCTTAATTATCTAAATAAATATTTTATATTTTTACTATGGAACTCGTCCACAAGAGAATCAATAATATTTCCCCGTCTAGAATGACTCAATTATTAATGACTATAAGATCGTTAAGTTGATGATGACAACATATACAGAGAAATTCTCGCGTTAAAAAGTGATTCAAAAAAAAATATAGACACCCTGCTGACATCCACCCTTTGTTGTGTGGACCTCTTTGGCTTTTACACATGGAATATTACATTTGCTTGGTCAGTCACTAAATTATTGGTTTTGCATGGATTGTCCCTATTTTGGGATAGTACAAAGTTGTGGACCATTGTTCTATTATTTATATATATGATAAAGTTCAAAATATATGTTTTTCTAAAAAGAAAAATTGCCAACAGTAATAATTTTTGTAACAAGAACATATCAAGAATCCATTCCAATACTAATCTGGCAAACCACATTTCAAGTAATAATTATAGATTCTCCTATCAATAATTGGTTACCAAATAGTATCAATCATGGGCATCTAGATTAGATTTAAACATCACTAGAGCAGCAATAACAAGATTTTGTGTTTTCATAGCCTAGAAATCTCTGAAAGCCAACAGAGCACGATTCATACGAGGTAGATAATGAGTCCGCCCCTCTACCCTCTTCGTTTAAATACAAAGCTTTTGAGCCTCGTGCAGAACTGGAAGGTGTGACATGCGTCAAATCCACATATCATGCACTCATTCTAATTGCTGAATCAAAGTTCTGGGGACAACAATAACAGGACCTGTCGTCCAAGATGGGGCCAACAGCTACAAGCAATCAAGCTTTTCGCAATGTTCATTCAAGGGACTTACTTAGTTAGACCATTCTTGCACCACATTAAAGCATCATCTGGGTTTGGGACCATGACAATTGCATGTGTGACCCTGGCATTAGACTAAATATAGACAGCAGGAAAAAACTGGATTACTCTGGTGAATCTCCTGCTCTTCTAGACCAAGCTAATTACCGACTCTTGAGCCACAAATATCAATGTTAAGGAGACCAAAATGGAAAACCTTAGCGGTCAATGCAAATGCCAGTTACATAGAGGATGTACTCTTATCAATCCTTTCCTTGATAGATATAACCAGTTCAGCTTCAAAGTTTGCTATTTCCAAGATGGCCCTAAATCTGCAAGGAAATCATAAGAAACAAACATGTGGAAAATGAGCACATAGTTGCCTATATGGACAAATGAAGCTATAACTCTTAACCCTCATACAAACTAAACCACACAGTACAGAAATGGACTGCTATAGGATTAAACCACAAGCATATAAGCAAAGCATTTTCCCAACAGAAAAAAAGATCAATACTCCGTAACACGTCAATGAAGCATCTAATGAACCAAAGTTATGGGTGATATAATTACTTTGTAGATTAAGGAACCGTCTGAAGTAGATTGCATTTTCCATCTGCAAATTGTCGCAGCTGTGTAATTATCCAATATAATCAGTGCTGTACCAGAATATCATCTTTGTCATCCCACCTTTTGACAACCTTTAGAGTAAGCAAGCTGGTTTTTGAAGTCAAACAAATAATTCAAAGCAAATGTCAGTTGAAAAATTTCAGCTTTCCCAATTTTACATTCTTTCTTGTATAGATTAAGAGGTCGTTTGGTAGAGTGTATTAGGAAAAATAATGCATGTATTAGCTTTGTGTATTATTAATACCTTGTTTGGCACTCTTTTCCTACCTATGTATAACTAATGCAACTCTATTGTGTATTACTAATACCATGGATTTATAGGTAGTAATGCAATGGTTTTAATGCATGCATTAGCATGGTTAAAGACTCAATTGCCCCTTAAAACCTTTTTTACTACATCTGCCAGAAAAAAACATATAAAACATGAGAGGAAGTGAGTATGATGTGTTTAATATAGATAGTGAAGCTTATAAGTCTATCAAAAGCATATTACCTAGGTTGTTATCATACTCAGCTGTACTCCATTCCCTACTACCAATAATCTCCGCAAGAACAAATACCATCCTGAAAATGATGGTACCGGATTGGATCTCTTATGACAATGCTTCGACGCTCTATCTGTGCCAAAAGTTTCACAAATAAATGACAATCTCCACATATCCTGAGATTTTTCCTGATTCTAATGGTCTTCTCTCTAGACAGGCTCAGTACACCAAAGGCAACAGCTATTTTCTCACTGTGGTACAGAAGTGAGTCTTCCATCTGTTCATCTTCAAGATCTTGCAAGACAAAGTTTGTGTCTGGAACATATCCCACCTCTTTTAATCTCCAAATAATCTGATTTAGCTCTTTGTTAATTTCCTCTTTTTGTGGATGCGAGTTGTCTCCCATTATAAAAGCATGGATTTGTTTGTTTACTTCAATCCAGCTGCATCCCGGTTCCTTCTTCACTCCTCTTTCCTTCATGGACCTTCTCAAGTCCATAACATCTTCCCATTTTTGAGTACGCGCATATATGTTAGATAGTAGTATGTAAGTTCCCGCATCACTTGGATCCAGCTTTATAATTTGTTTGGCGGCATACTCAGCTAAATCCATGTTACGATGTACTCTGCAGGCACCAAGCAATGTTCTCCATGTCACTGCATCTGGTTCACATTCCATTTCACGGATTAGTTTCACCGCTTCATCTAGTTTTCCAGATCTTCCAAGAAGATCAACCATGCAGCCGTAGTGTTCTCTTCCTGGATCAATACCAAAGAGCTTTTTCATTGAGTGGAAGTAATATTGTCCATCTTCTACCAGTCCTGCATGGCTACAAGCAAATAAAACTCCAAGAACAGTGATGTAATTTGGTCTGATCCCTGAGACTTTCATCTCCTTGAACAATTCCAGTGCTTTTCTGCTGAAACCATTCTGGGCGTAGCCTATGATCATGGTGCTCCAGGAGATTACGTCCTTCTCTACCATCTGACTAAATATTTGGTGGGCATCTTCCAAATTGCCACACTTGCAATACATGTCCAAAAGTGCATTATCAAGGATTAGGTCCCGCTTGAACTTGAGTACATGAACATGGACTTGCCTTCCAACTTCTAAAAGTGCCAAACTAGTACAAGCTCTAAGAGCACTTGTCAAGGTCGACTGATCAGCTGAGAATCCAGCTCTCTTCATTCTTTTAAAGAGAGTCAAAGCTTCATCCCCATCACTGTTTTGAGCAAATCCACCAATAATGGAATTCCACACGACAAGATCGCCAGTCACCATCTCATTAAAAGTGCACATTGCACACTCGAGTTGACCCATTTTGGAGTAAACGTCAATAAGAGCACTTCGGACAAATACATCAGACTCCAGACCAACTTTAAGTAAGCTACAGTGGAGCTGCCTAAGATTGGAAAGGTCATCACAAGCTCTCAGAACAGAGGAGTAAGTAAACATATTAGGTCTCACGCCATCTCTCATCATTAAGATCAAAAACTCCAAAGCCTTGTTATTGATCTTAGCACTAGAGTAGGCAGCTATCATGGTAGTCCAAGAGACAACATTCCTGTCAGACATTTGATCAAACAAAGCTTGCGCTTCATCCAACATGTTAAACTTCACATACATATTCATTAGTGTGTTAACAAGGAACGTTTTAGGCTCATAACCATTCGAGAACACATGTTGGTGGACTCGTTTACCTTGTTCCACTGCGCCACGAGCCAAACAACACTTAATGAGTTCCGAGTAGGTGACAGCATCAGCCCATATCTTTTGAATTTGCAAGGCATTCAATGCGTTCATTGCCCTGGGAAGATCCCTTGCATAGCAGTAAGTAGTGAACTCATCGAGCAAATCACTACATTTGATTGGTACTCTCTCATTCTGCCACTGAATTGCTGCACCAGAGCAACAACGCAGATGCTGAAGCAAAAGTGGTGACAATGGACCAGACAAAACCAATCCGCGTACTGATATGACGTTTTCTTTGAATCTCAATAAGGTTTTCATCTCATCTTATGCTGTAGGACTCTGAAGATTGGATAAAAACTAAACGATTTCAGTAAGGGAAATATTAATTGCAATGAACAGCTCCTTATTCTCTTTGAACATTCCAAATGGATACAGATTTTTTCAGCACATTCATATAAGGGCAATAAATTCTCCAAGATCAGATTTTTTCCCCTTCTGAGTGGTTCACCTTTACCCCTTTGACAATCAACTTATGTTCAACCTTATTCAACACAAAAAAAGACAAATTTGATAAAGTAATTTTCTTTGGAGCATATAATCAAACAGGTTGTAGGCATAAGCAAAGATTAACAAATCAGAAAAGAAACTGTCCTCACACTTCACAGAAATGAAACAGTGACACAAAGATTCAGTGTAAGCACTTTCAAGATTTTGTTTGTTGAAACTATGAATGTTGTCTGATTCAAAGCAATCTCCAGGTGCCGCTATTTGGAGATATTGAGGAACAGCTTTTTTGGACAATGTACATAAATAATGTATTAGTAACTTTGAGAAAATGACAACAATGATCTATTATGTTCTGAATATGTTTAAAATAATCCCTTAATATACTTATGAACAGTTTGGTCCGTTTGAGTTTTTCGTAAGTTTAACACTTTTGGTCTCCGTCGATTATAACAAAAAATAATTCATTATCTTGATCGAATCAAGTTGCTCATGCTTTAACTAACTAATTTGTGAAATGGAATGTGAATCAGATGCAGTGACCGTGGACCAACATGCACACAACAACTAATTAACCGAGTTTCTGTTATCTTCCACCAACATAAATATCGAGTAGGTGCTTGGATAATCTACTCAAGTTTGGCCTAAATTGGCTATGAGTACTACTAAAAGCATAACACATCAAAGCTCCTGTTGGAGTGGAAAGGAAAATTTCACAGCAGTCAAACTGAACTGATATCACAAAAGATTCGTATACGCAGAAACGTGTCCGTTAAACAAATTATCGTATAAAAATCAGTAGAAACTGTATAATACATTCATACTAAAAGCTCTCCCTTATGGAAAAAATGTTGGTCACAGGCACCCGGAATTTAATCAGAGAAAAGGTACAGAAAGCCTAGAAAAAAGTACTAATAAATACTATGCTCCATTCTCTGTTGAGATGTTTTTCTGAGCCAACATCTTTTCTATTATCATCTTGAGCGCAGGGGCACTTGCCTGGCATTTATCATCTGAAAAGCATGATCTTCCTTCTTCGGCTGCTTTACATAGCTGAGGATCTAGTGGTACTTTTCCAAGAAACGGGACACCCATATCGTTGCACATCTTTGCAGCACCTCCGCCACTGGTATCAAAAACTTCAGTACAAGCAATCAAGTTCAGCATTTCTGGGGCGTTCTCTCTCATATAAGACATGGCCCACTCGGTCATGTCTTTCTGCTCCCCAGTCTCTGTCATTCTCGTGAATTTGAATTCTGAGAGTGGCTGGGAAAGACCACTCATGTTCTCAACAACGCCAAGAACCTCCACCCCAACTTTCTTGCAAAAACTAACTTCTTTCCTTACATCTATCAGGGATACCTGTTGTGGGGTTGTGACTATAACTGCACCATCTATTCCAGTTGCTTGGAGGAACTGAACGATTGAAATATGTTCATCTGACGTCCCAGGTGGAGCATCAACCACAAGGAAATCAAGCTCTCCCCAATTAACTTCTTTGAGGAATTGCTTAATTAGACCATTCTTGCGAGGCCCTCTCCATATGACAGCTTCATCAGGGTTGGGGAGCATGAAACCAATTGACATAACCCCAAGGTTAGACTCAACGTAAACAGGGGACCATCCAATATTACTCTGGTGAATCTCTTGTCCTTCGAGACCAAGCATCTTTGGGATGCTGGGGCCACAGATATCAATGTCAAGGAGACCTACTTGAAAATCCATAGCTGCCAATGCAAAAGCAAGTTGAGCTGAGAAAGTACTCTTACCAACTCCACCTTTGCCAGATAAAACCAGTATCTTGTGCTTCACAGTTGCCATTCTTTCTACTATTGCAACCAAGTCTGCACTAACAATACAAAACCGTCGAAAATGAGCACCATGTGTATAACATTGATAAATAAAGCCCATCATGATACCACTGTACCACAGGTAAAAATAATTAAGGGAAAACAAACAGCTAGAAAATACCGCATGTATTGGAACTTTAGCTTTACTAAAAAAAATTATACCGCATGTATTGGAACTCAGATATGTCCTAACTTGGTAAATTAAACAATCTAATTAGTACTCCCTCTGTCCCTAATTACTTGTCCATTTTTCTTTTTTTAGTTGTCCCTAATTACTTGTCCATTTTGATAAATCAAGAAAGGACAAATTGTTTTTACCTATTATACCCTCAATTTATTACTTTGAAAAAAGTGGAATTTCTTGAAAATCTCAAGTTTTTAACTCATCCACTTCATAATTAATAGGGATAAAATGGTAAACTCACTATGTTAATAATTGTTTTCTTAATAGGTGTGCCAATTCAAAAGTGGACAAGTAATTAGGGACAGAGGGAGTATTACGCTATCGACCACTTTATCATGTCAATTTTCGACAACCTAGTTCTCAGTATCAAACAAATTATCCCTTAGAAAGCGAAATCAACAATCCCCCAAACTTTCCTTTGCTAGTCACTACAATATAGTTTTTTGCTACTCATTGCAATATAGTATACATACAAGAAAGAGCAACTTGAGTTGCATCATATCTACACAAAATCATCAGATCAAAATTAACATACCAAAACAACAGTTCTAAAATTAGAAAAGGTAACATTGAAATGGAAGATAGATGCCTCTGCCTGAGAGGTGCTTGATTTTATTTAGAGATTCTAGTGTGTGAACTTTAGCACATTTGTCTCTGGAGAAGATGATCCTTTCTTTCCCTTTTCTGGATTAACAAAAAAGAGACATGGCAAGAGCAGTACAATTTTGTTGTTGCTCATTCTACAACGAATAGACTGACTTCAACTTCTTCTTGAGTTGGCTTCTTGCTGCAAAGACTAAACACTCCCATCCTACCAATCTTCGCAAAGCATGCACTTTGAAGCTATGTATATCTCTTTTCTTGCCTTTTTCATATGACATGCCAAGGTTATCTTTTACTCTGAACTATATGTTAAACGCTCTCTTTTCTTCCTAGTACTCATTCCAAGCTAATGCTTTAAACTTTTTAACTCATTCCAAAGTTAATGATTTTATTAAGATTCCAACATAACTAATTTAAATATCCATCCTTTGTGCCTTTATAGGTACTTTACGAGCATGGTTATAGCCAAAGACCCTTAGGACTAACCACAACCTTCCAAACTCAGGGATAATACGTTCACCTCTCTAAGCTTCTCCACTCAAATACCAGTTTTAGTTTGCATGTTCAACAATCCTTGCAAATAAGAAGAAATCATCTACTCTATTGATGAATTCGAACTCTACTCTCTCCACGGGCTTAGGTCAAGTGGCAAAGGTTGAGGGACTTGTAACTTAGTTTGCATGTTCAACACCCAAACATGCAACCTAAGTTACAAGTCCCTCAACCTTTGCCACTTGAACTAAGCCCGTGGAGAGAGTAGAGTTCAAATTCATCAATAGAGTAGATGATTTCTTCTTATTTGCAAGGATTGAATTTACGTTCAAGGGTATGTTAAAAACCATCACCTTTTCTTTGTTTATATCACCGAGACACCCTCAACCAAACGTACCGCGGGAACACCACCCCCATTCAAATCAAAATAGATCAAGCACCTACGACTAAGGGGAATGGAAGGTTGACCATAGGGTGAGAGAATCTTATAATACGAGCCCGGTACACACCCCACAAGCTCAGGAAGACAAAAAAAACTAGATAACATTCTACTGTCACAAAATTAACACTCAATATCACAAATATAAAGAAAAACAAGCTCAAAAAAAGTATCTTTACACGCGAAAAGAAGCAAAACAGTACGAAAAGAAGCAAAACAGTAACCTGGATCAGGTCCTTTAGGAGCAGTAGCACAAATTTCTTGATTTGGGCATCCTTCACAAGCATCAGATTTTCCTGCTGTTTCAGATTGTGGACCTGGGCAATCTGAAATTTAAAAAAAGAAGCTTAAACACTGAAATCAAAGAATAAAGATGCAAACTTTAAGATTAAAATCAAGAATCTACATACGTTCAGGAGCATTCTCTGGGATTTCACCGTTTTCCATCTTCTTCAACTAGCAAAACAACAAGTTCTAAATAAAAATTCAAACTTTAATAGACTGCTAAATCAAGAGTTACAGATTACCAACTATTGAGGTTTCAATTGATGCGGCCCTTTGAGGTTCAGAGAAATTGCTGTAAATTTGTCTATTAGGGCTATGGAGTTTTATCAAATGAAGAAAAAATAAGGTTTTATACCGCCTTTGACTTTTATTTTTGTTTATTTAGTCCTTTGCTCAATGGATTAGAAACAAGTTATTTCGAATTAATTATTTTTAGATTGTTATTTCAATTGCCATGTTGGATAATATAATAATTTTGGGACAACTAATCGGAAAAAGTTATTCTCTAATCATGTCTTGACTATTCTTACCAAAACATGAAACAAACTCATTCTAAAATTAATTTTATAATTAGTTACGAGTTTTTAGTACTGTATTATTGTTTTTTATATATATGATAAAGTAATTTTCTTTGAAGCATATAATCAAACAGTTTATAAGCATAGTAGAGATTACCTCTTAAGTTTGGCCTAAATTGGCTATCAGTACCACCAATTTGTTCCAAAGAGTAACTGCATAGCAACCAGTAACCACATAACGCTACTAAAAGCATAACACATCAAAGTTCCTGTTGGAGTGGGAAGGAAATTTTTACAGCAATCAACCTGTTCGTAAACGCGGAGGTGATAACATCCTCCACATTATTCAGAGTCGATTTCACAGAGGGAACATGTCCGTTTAACAAATCATCGTATAAAAATCAGTAGAAATTGTATAATACATCCATATCTAGAGTGATAAAAGCTCACTTACGAAAAAATGTTGGTCACAAGTACCCGGAACTTAATGAGAGAAAAGGCAAAGAAAGCCTAGAAAAAAGTTATAAATACTATGCTATGCTCCATTCTCTGTTGAGATGTTTTTCTGAGCTAATATCTTTTCTATTATCATCTTGAGCGCAGGGGCACTTGCCCGGCGGCATTTATCATCTGTAAAGCATGATCTTCCTTCTTCGGCTGCTTTACATAGCTGAGGATCCAGTGGTACTTTTCCAAGAAAGGGGACACCCATATCGTTGCACATCTTTGCAGCACCTCCGCCACTGGCATCAAAAACTTCAGTACAAGCAATCAAGTTCAGCATTTCTGGGGCGTTCTCTCTCATATAAGACAAGGCCCATTCGGTCATGTCTTTCTGCTCACCAGTTTCTGTCATTCTTGTGAATTTGAATTCTGAGAGTGGCTGGGAAAGACCACTCATGTTCTCAACAACGCCAAGAACCTCCACCCCAACTTTCTTGCAAAAACTAACTTCTTTCCTTACATCTATCAGGGATACCTGTTGTGGGGTTGTGACTATAACTGCGCCATCTATTCCAGTTGCTTCGAGGGATTGAACGACTGTAATCTGTTCATCTGACGTTCCAGGTGGGGCATCAACCACGAGAAAATCAAGGTCTCCCCAATTAACTTCTTTGAGGAATTGCTTAATTAGACCAGTCTTGCGAGGCCCTCTCCATATAGCAGCTTCATCAGGGTTGGGGATCATGAAACCAATTGATATAACCCCAAGGTTAGACTCAACGTAAACAGGGACCCATCCAGTATTACTCGGGTGAATCCCTTGTCCTTCGAGACCAAGCATCTTTGGGATGCTGGGGCCACAGATATCAATGTCAAGGAGACCCACTTCAAAATCCATAGCTGCCAATGCAAAAGCAAGTTGAGCTGAGAAAGTACTCTTACCAACTCCACCTTTGCCAGATAAAACCAGTATCTTGTGCTTCACAGTTGCCATTCTTTCTACTATTGCAACCAAGTCTGCACAAAACCATCAATACAAAACCGTCGAAAATGAGCACCATGTGTATAACATTGATAAATAGAGCCTCTCATGCTACCACTGTACCACAGGTAAAAATAATTAAGGGAAAACAAACAGCTGGAAAATACCGCATGTAATGAAACTCAGATATATCCCAACTTGGTAAATTAAACAATCTAGTTAGTACACTATCGACCACTTTATCATATCATTTCTCGACAACCTAGCTCTCAGTATCAAACAAATTATCCATTACAAAACGCAAAACTTTCCTTTGCTACTTGCTACAATATAGTTTTTTTGCTACTCATTGCAGTGTACTATACATGCAAGAAAGAGCAACTTGAGTTACATCATATCTACACAAAATCATCAGATCAAAATTAACATACCAAAACAACTGTTCTAAATTTAGAAAAGGTAATGTTGAAATGGAAGGTAGATGCCTCTGCCTGAGAGGTGCTTGATGGCAGGCTTGGAGACATCAGAGGAAAACCACCGTTTCATTTAGAGATTCTAGTGTGTGAACATTAGCACATTATCTGTGGAGAAGATGATCCTTTCTTTCCCTTTTCCAGATTAACAAAAAAAAGGTCATGGCAATAGCAGTATAATTTTGTTGTTGCTCATTCTACAACGATTTCTTAAGAAAAATAGAATAAATTAGACTTCCTTCAACTTCTTCTTGAGTTGGTTTCTTGCTGCAGAGACTAAAAACTCCCATCCTACCAATTATCACAATGCATGCACTTTGTAGCTTTGTATATCTCTTTTCTTTCCTTTTGCATATGACATGCCAAGTTTATCTTTTTCTCTGAACTATATGTTAAGCATTCTCTTTTCTTCCTAGTACTCATTCCAAGCTAATGCTTTAAACTTTTTAACTCATTCCTAAGTTAATGGTTTCATTAAGATTCCAACATAACTAATTTAAATATCCATCCTTTGTGCCTTTATAGGTACTTTACGAGCATGGTTATAGCCAAAGACCCTTAGGACTAACCACAACCTTCCAAACTCAGGGATAATACGTTCACCTCTCTAAGCTTCTCCACTCAAATACCAGTTTTAGTTTGCATGTTCAACACCCAAACATGCAACCTTAGTTACAAGTCCCTCAAACTTTGCCACTTGAACTAAGCCCGGGGAGAGAGTAGAGTTCGAATTCATCAATAGAGTAGATGATTTCTTCTTACTTCATGTTCAAGGGTATGTTAAAAACCATCACCTTTTCTTTGTTTATATCACCGAGACACCCTCAACCAGACGTACCGCGGGTAAGGTGAATGGAATGTTGACCATAGGGTGACAGAATCTTATAATACGAGGGCAGACTTACACGTAATAATGGGAGTATACTATACACAAGCGCTCACAAAATTAACACCCAATATCACGAATATAAGAAAAACAAGCTCAAAAAAGTATCTTTACACATGAAAAGAAGCAAAACAGTAACCTGGGTCAGGTCCTTTAGGAGCAGTAGCACAAATTTCTTGATTTGGGCATCCTTCACAAGAATCAGATTTTCCTGCTGTTTCAGATTGTGGTCCTGGGCAATCTAAGTTATTTTAAAAAAAAAAAACAAAACATAGAAGCTTAAACACTGAAGTCAAAGAATAAAGATGCAAACTTTAAGGTTAAAATCAAGAATCTACATACGTTCAGGAGCATTCTCTGGGATTTCACCGTTTTCCATCTTCTTCAACTAGCAAAACAACAAGTTCTAAATATGGGACAAGTTGATAGTAGTATTCTAGGTTTCGATGTTAGGGCTATGGAGTTTTATAAAGAAAAAATAAGGTTTTATACTGCCCTTTGGACTTCTATTTTTTGTTTAGTCCTTGACTTGATGAACAAGTTATTTTGAATTAATTATTTTATTATTCTTGTTTCAATTACCATGTTGGATAATATAATAATTTTGGGATAACTAAATTGGGAAAAGTTATTTTCTAATCGTGTCTCGACTACCACTAACAAAACATGAAATAACTCATTCTAAAATTAATTATATAATTAGTTACGAGTTTTTACTTTTTAGTACTTGTATTATTGTTTTATATGGTATAGTGTATGTCCGTTTAAATACACAGTTTTATGAATAAATTTGTAATAACACATAGCTTACAAGTAACTTTTTTTGTTTACTCGTTAGCACATTAGCTCACATGCATTCTCAACTAATTCACCAATGCATCTACTACCTCCGCCCAATATAAGAACTGGATGTAACTCGATCCACCAAGACTTGAAAAAATGAAAACAGAACACTAACAATACAGCCTACACAATCCTCGTGATTCACTACTCATGAACCACTAGGTCACAACCTTGGATGTTAAACAAACTCTTCACGTAGAAGAGTTGCTAGAATCATCCTCTCTTAACAAGTATAGTGCCAAGAGGTTCAAAATGCATAGAGAAACTGGATAGTAACTCTAGAAGGACTATCACAGCATTGAGAATTACTATAACCAAATTGCTTTTCAAGAAAAACATTCATATGCCTTGCTCCAAGAACAAATAGCTGCTTGCTCTAGAAAGAAGCTTCAGCAAGAAAACCTTAAAATCAAAATTGTTTAATCTAAACTCAAATTGCAAGGAATCTTAATATAATCTCGGCGCTTAAAACAAAAATATGGGGAACAAACAGACCAAGACAAATCTAATGCTAATTATCTACTCTTCCTCAGCAATTCTTCCCTTTTCGCTGACGTAGATACCATCAAGGAACTTACGGATATCTTTCTTCTTCACATGGCATTTCTGTAGAAAAAATAAAGATGGTAAATCAGTATGCAAGAACTTGAAATTCACTATAAAGAGTACGCACACATTACAGTAAAAATGTAATTAACAGAAAGAAAGGGAGCTTTACTTGGTTTATCAGGGCAGCTGATCGCGAGACAAGTTCAATGTCATTTCCATCCAAAACCAACTCATCCTTAACTTTCTCTGAGCGGACAACAGTGACACCGTCAAGCATATCAACTTTCCTCACCTGAAACAGTCACAGCAAACAAGTCAGTCTCTTACAGGCTTGCATTTAATTTACATTAACAAGTGTAAGAGCCAAAATGTAAACATTCTCAAAGGTTTATTTAGATGTCCATCAAGCTGAAATCCGAGACAACAATGTGATGAGGACGACAGCATTCAAATCGCTGAACACCCAAGCATAGTACCCGATAAGAAGAGTGAAGATTTACATTAAAAGATCAGTTCTACATTCTCTAATTTTAAAAGAAGAGAGTAGTCAAATATACCAATCAATCTAGGACAACTCTTCTTTTGCTATGACCTACTAGGAGAAAACAGTTAAAAGAAAAACAATAAGAATGCCTTCTTAAAGGTATAATATCATTTTCTTAGTACCCTTTTTCACCGTTTGTATAATCTTGAAACAGTCATATCAATACAATAAAGCGCGTTGAAAGCTCATAGTAGATAAATCGTGTATACAGTAAACCATGGTTAAGGGACATACAGACTATTAGTCTTGCCAGGTGACCTACACATGTTAAAGGGATATAAACTAAGGGCAGAATGCTTCTCAATGCTTTTTCACTTCCTATTTGAAAAGTCATCACCAAGCAGCTAATGAAGTAGAAAAAGCCATGATCGAAGTGTATCGAAGTGTATTTGGTAGGCATTAGTATCTAGGATTGGGGTAATTGTTTTCTCCAAGGAAAAATTTCCACCAAAGGAACAAATTGAGTTCCACCCATTAGTTGGAGAGGTCATTTTCCCTTACAAACATCAACTCTTACAGCATATCACTTGCTTAAATCAGAACTTAGTATTATGTTGCTCAGATCCTTCAAAAGTAGTGCATTTATCGAAGGACTAAACCAAGGTGGCAGCATCATTTACGAGAGTCTGAGCAACATAGCTTGAGTATAGCATCAAAACCGCTATCTTTATACCTTATATAATGCACATTATAGTTCATACAAGTACCATATAAACCAAACACATGAAAATGATCCAGAAACATTTTTCACCTAAGCTAATTTCCACAAAAAGCACTTTCCTTTTAACCAAACAAACTCGATAGGTATACAACAGCACCGTGAATAATCAAATATTTAAGAAGTACAAACAACAGAGTTAAACAAACAAAAATTCAATTTAATTATCATCAAAAAGCTAAATACATAACCAAAAAAAGGGGAAAAAATTTAACCTTTTTCTCGCCGAGAAAGTTACGGATCTCAATGGACTTATTCCCGCCGGTAATGGAAGCATTGATCGGAAAATGAGCATACACAAAACGCATCTTGTACCGGTACCCCTTAGTAACACCAGTGATCAGATTCTCCACATGACTAAGTGCTGTACGAATAGAAGCAGTAGCCTTGCGAGAACTAAACCAAGCATCAATTTTGAGCTTCTTCTTCCCAGTTTCTTCATCCTTAATGAGCTGAAAATCGAGATTTAGATGCTTAAAGTTTCTGGTAAGCTTTCCTCTAGGCCCTTCAATTTCAATTAGCTTTGCTTTCACTTTGATTGTTATCCCATCTGGGATGTCCATTGTTTCCGATGAGAGAATAGTCTTCATTTTTCGTTTTCTTCTCTCTCCGTCGGCGGCGCTTCAGTGAAAGAATGCAAAAACCCTAAAAGGAGATTTGATGAAGATGGAGAATTAGGGATTTTAATAAACCTAGAAATGATGTTTTGGGCTTATTGAGATGAATGGGCCTTTAACATTATGGTCTAGCCCAAGATAATACCTTCTGCTATGGCCCATTTCATCCACCGCTAATATTTTAAAAAAAAAAATACATAATACATATACGCGTCATTTAACTTAGCCTTAGCTAAGATTTATGTCTTCTAATTTTGCGTGTGCATAAGTAGATACTTAAACTTGTATAAATTTAATCAAGCAAACACATATATCCTATGTGGCATCCTATGTGTATTGCGACACGTAGGACACGTGTATTTACTTGTTCAATTTTATACTAAGTGTCTACTTGTGTACACCTGAAGTTAGAGAGCATAGATGTCAACCGAGCCCGAGTTAAAGGACACACTTATATATTGTGCTATTAAAAGATTAGCCAAATCTCAAAATTAAAATGATACTTAATATTTAACCACTCTTTAATACAATAACAATATGCGCAATTTGGTCTCACATAATGGAGTTTAGAGCATAGAGTACACACAATTTACCTCTACCTCAATAGAATAGTTGTTTCTAATAGATTCTCGGCTTAAGAAAAACAGTTCAAAACAACAGCTAGTAATTAAACAGTACAATAATAAAACAATACGATAGTCAAAGAACAAGAAACAACAGATAGTAATAGAAAGCAAAAGACAAGAAACTACAAGAATAATACTACAACTACAAGTATGGACGGACATCAAGACAATGTATTCCTACCTATTAAGCTTCTACCGTAATCTATATGTCCTCCATAATCTCATATCTAAGGTCATATCCTCGATAAACTTAATACTCTTTGATGTGAAAAAAAGTTATTTGGATAAGAATATCCTTATCTAAAAGACGGAAAAATTCCGGCAATTAACATAATATGTTGGAGTTCGGAATTTTTATAAGTGAAACTCAAAATACTCTTTTCCCAACACGGTGTTTACCCTTTAGCATAAATACTGTTAAGTAGATTAAATTTCGTGTTCAGTAAATAACATCATGTAAATTGAGGCAAATAACACTTATATTATATAATACCATTGTTAATTCCAGAAGTGTCACAGGAAGTCTTGGAAACTTGTATATCTAATTGATAGGATTTCCAAGAAATTCAACTCCCAAATTCTAGACTTTGGAATTATTATTAAACAAGGCAAAACATCATTTTCACAGTATTAAATAGATTAGGACTAATTCCGTGTTTGGCTTTTTAGTTTACAAAAAAGTCAAAAAGTCCATCAATACACTGAAAAGTACGTACTAAATTTTGAAGAAGGAGTCAGTCAACACACCATAATTATTGAAGTGGACAAATACATAAATAATAAAATAAAACAGCTTGTATTAGTCTTTAGTTGCAATATGTTTTTTATCTGCTAGTCTATGGGATATGATATCTTTAAATCTCACGTATAAAGTATTTTCTTTGAACTCTACTTATAAAATCATGATAATATCTTTAAATCTCACATATAAAGTATTTTTTTCAGACTTTACTTATATAATCACGTCAGATATGATTTAATACATAGGAGGAGGTAAACTTTATGCTCAAGAAAAAACTTTCTATATATGTACAAAATATGAAGAGTAATTCATAAAATTTACAAATATGTATATTGAGGTTCTGATTAATTCAAATTCGTGTCAATTATGACTTGCTCAAAGCAAAAATGCTTTTACTAATATTTATATTGAGGTTTCACCTAATTCAGATTTGTATCACTCAACTAAAGTAAAAATATTTTTATAAATATTTACTAATTCAGATTTGTTATCCCATTATGAATAGTAAGGTAAGCCTAACCCCCATTGCTTGTACTTATCCCTGATGATATCTTTTTGCTTTTAATAAAAAATAAATATAAAAAAATATTGAGGTTTCGATTAATTCAGATTTGTGTCCATTAAGATTCAGCTAAAACAATAACGCTTTCACATTTTTATCGAGGTTTCAACTGATTCAAATTTGCATCAATTAAGACTCAACTAAAGCAAAAATGCTTCTAACAAGATTTTTTTCACAACCCGAGATCTTTGGTCGAGAAAATATCCCCATGTTACATAATGCTCATTTCCATTTTCATTTTTATATGATTAGTCTTTATCATGAGTACCATATGTTTGATACTTTTACCCTGAGATATCAAATTATGAAGAAGTCAAAAAATCATTAATATATAAACACAAAATTGAAACTTTTATTATAATTGTTTCAACAAATTACAAGAAAGTTGAGTTCTTAGCCTTACTAGTTTGACTGACCCCATTGCTACAATAAGTGTAAAAAAGTGATCTTTTAATCCTTCTTGATTTGCTAGAAAGTCTGTCAAGAATCAAAATATGGAGAAAACCAATTTCAGAAAATTTGTTGGTTTGCTATTAGTATTGATACTTAGCAGAATTTGTGTCTGTTGTGCTTCAGAGAGTGATGTTTATTGCTTGAAATCAATAAAAGATTCATTACATGACCCTTTCAATTCTCTGAGCTCTTGGGATTTCAGCAATGCTACTGAAGGCTTCATCTGTCTTTTTGTTGGAATTAATTGCTGGCATCCTGAAGAGAATAAGGTACTGAGCATCACACTTTCAGGCTATGGATTAATAGGTGAGTTTCCTCGTGGCATTCAAAATTGTACTAGCTTGACAAGTTTAGATCTTTCAGGGAACAGCTTATATGGAACTATCCCTTCTGATATTTCAGCAATAGTTGAACATGTTACAATACTTGATCTCTCAAATAACACGTTTTCGGGCTATATACCACCTGATATAGCTAATTGTCAATACTTTAATGGTCTAAAGTTGGATAATAATTATCTAGAAGGTGAAATTCCAACCAGAATAGGCTATTTGCCTCGCCTGAAGACGTTCAGTGTAGCCAACAATTACTTGACTGGGCCAGTGCCATTGTTTTTTAAAGAAAGTATCACAGCTGAGAGTTTTGAAAACAATTCAGAGCTTTGTGGGAAGCCCTTGAAAGGATGTGAGGATTATAGGATATGGAAACATGTAGATCGTGCTTCGTTCATCAAAGCGTTTGTGGTTGGTTGGGTACTTTTGTTTACATTGGTTTTAGTCCTTTGCTTATTTAAATTTCCTGCCAAGGCTATCAACAAGATAGTCTCATTGAACATATGGAAGCTGAGGAAAAAGGAACATTTAACTTCAGGAAGTGAAGAGGAATTAAGCAGCCAACATAAGGTAAAGATCTTACTAAATTTGCTGCACTGCTTATAGTCTGCAAAGTTACCTTTTCTTCTGTAGTTCTAATTTTGTGATTAGTCCTTGCTAGTCCATTATGTTATAAATTCTTTATTCGATCGATGATCAAACATGATAGCAATAAGGTTCTCAAGTTTCTGTTCTGTATATGTTCAAATGATTCTACTTGTTTTATTTACAGATATTAAAGCTGGAGAAGTTTGTTACAAGAATGAGCTTCACGGAGCTAGAAAACGCGACTTCTGGTTTTAGTGAAGACTATTTAGTAGGAAATGGAATGCTGGGCAAAGTGTACAAGGCAATTCTTCCAAATGGCTGGACACTTGCCATCAAGAAGCTCAATGACTGGGAGAATTTGGAAGACGAGTTTGTCTCGGAGATTACAACTCTTGGTGGTCTGAGACATCGGAACCTATTGCCTCTAATAGGTTTCTGTGCTGAAAAGCAAGAAAGACTTCTTGTTTACAAATACATGCCTAATGGAAGTCTTGATGAATGGCTGCACTCGAATGAAGTTAGCGCCAAAATTTTGGATTTCCCTCTGAGAGCTAAAATTGCACTTGGGATAGCGAAAGGCCTGGCTTGGCTTCATCATGGTTACGAATTGCACGTTACACATGGAAGCATAAGCACGCGATGTATCTTGCTAGATCAAAATCTTGAACCAAAAATATCCAACTTTTGGGAAGCAAAATTTTGGAGTAAGAATGATTCTGCATTAAGTTGGAGTCTTTTCCCAGTAGCTGAATATTCTGGTTTAGGCTCTTACAAGCAAGACATCTACTGTTTTGGTGTCGTGCTTCTCGAGCTGGTAACAGGGAAGGAACCACATGAATTGACTAGCTCAAGAAATCTATTTGATCACTCGCCTTGTCTACTTGATGCAGATAGAAATTTGCTTGGGAAAGGAGCTGATGATTTAATCCTCCAATTTCTTGAATTGGCTTGTGACTGTGTGAAGTTCTTTCCTAATGAAAGGCCAACAATGCTGGAAGTGTATGACAGACTCAAAAGTATTTCTCAAGGTCGAAGGGACTGGATACAAAAGATACCATTATCAACCGATATTTCAAGTAAATATGACTAGTGCTATTGTTTTTATGGTTACTGAGAAAAACAAATTAGGAATACACTATATTAAAGCATGAAATCCGTGCCTCGAGTCTGTATGCTGATAGTTTCTGTTGTAACTGTAATATATATGAATCTGTTCAAGTAACATCTTGCAGTTTCTTTATTTAGATAGCTTTTATTTGCATATTGTAAAGAAGAGAAGTTGACTATGAATCTGTATACTAATAGAACAAATCAACCAGTTTGGAAAAGAATATATACTTACAAATAAGAACAAATCAATTGTATTTAGTAGTTGACTTCAGTGTGCTATACAAGTAAGGTTGAACCAGTAACTCAAAATCTTATAAATTCTGTTTATTCTTACAACAACAACAGCAGCAACAACAACAACAATAACAACATACTCAGTGTAATCCACAAGTGGGGTTTGGGAGGGGTAGGATGTAAGCAGACCTTATCTCTACCTTTGTCAGGCAGAGAGACTGTTTCCGATAGACCTTCGACTAGAAAAAGCAGAAAAATTTCTGTTTAATAAATTATCTTGTTTTATAATCCCCAAGAGTGCTACCCATTCTTATTTGTCTATTCACTTATCCCAACAGCTTCCATATGTTTGAAAATTCTATGCTTAGAAAATCAAACCATGAATTCAAGAATCATCAATAAAGAATGACAAAAATTGAAGCTTTGACATTGCTACAATATGTGTAAATTCTAAAGCATAATCATTCTTCAGGAAGTCTCTCAAGATATGGAGAAAATCAACTTCAGCAAAAGACCTTTCTTTTTCATCTGCACATTTCTTGGCTTTCTATTGATATTACTTAGCAGAATTTCTGTCTGCAGTGCTTCAGAGAGTGATTTTTATTGCTTGAAATCGATAAGAGATTCATTACAAGATCCTTTTGATTCTTTGGGCTCTTGGGATTTCAGCAATGCTACCGAAGGCTTCGTCTGCCATTTCATGGGAATTGAATGCTGGAATAGTGATGAGAATAAGGTAATGAAGATCATACTTTCAAACTCAGGACTAATAGGTGAGTTTCCGCGAGGCATTCGAAATTGTACAAGCTTGACAAATTTACATCTTTCTGGCAACAACTTGTATGGAACCATCCCTTCTGATATTTCAATGATAGTTAAATATGTTACAACACTTGATCTCTCAAATAACACATTTTCTGGCAATATACCACCAGATTTAGCTAATTGTGCATACATTAATTTTCTAATGTTGGGCAATAATAATCTAGAAGGTGAAATTCCAAGCAGAATTGGCTCTTTGCCTCGCCTAATGACGTTCAGTGTAGCCAACAATCACTTGACTGGACCAGTGCCATCATTTGTTAGCGAAGGAATCACAGCTAAAAGTTTTGCAAACAATCCAGAGCTTTGTGGGAAGCCCTTGAAAGAATGTGAGGATTCTGAGGATTCTTGGATATGGGAACATATCGATCGTGCTTCATTTATCGAAGCATTTGTGTTTGGTTGGGTATTTTTATTTACATTATTTTTAGTCCTTTGCTTATATAAATTTCCAACCAAGGCTATCAACAAGATATTTTCACCAAACATATGGAAGCTGAGGTCAAAGGAACATTCTAGTCCAGGAAGTGATCCACCAGGTGAAGAGGAATTAAGCAGACACCAGAAGGTAAAGATTTTGCTAACTTTCCAGCTTTTCCCCTGCATTGTTAAGCTAAATATTTTGCTGTAGTTCTAGTTCAGTTATTAGTCCTTACAAATCCATCATGTTGTATAATCTTGACTAGAGAACTGAATGGAGGTACAAATTCATTTGCCATTTTTTTTACCTACAGAGCTCAAGATTGAGCTCTAATACCAAATGAGAATGTTGTGGTGGATGTGTGGGCATACTAGAAGAGATTAGATTAGAAATGAAGATATCCAGGTCAGGGTAGGAGTGGCCTCGGTGGAAGACAAGATGCGGGAAGTGAGATTGGGATGGTTGGGGCATGTGAAGAGGAGATGTAGGGATGCCTAGTGTGGAGGTGTGAGAGGTTGGCTATGAATGGTTGCACAAGAGGTAGAGGTAAGTCGAAAAAGTATTGGGAAGAAGTGATTAGACAGGCAATGACGCAATTGCAGCTTACCGAGGACATGACCTTAGATAGGAGGTTGTGGAGGACACAGGTAACCTTGCTTATCCTTCCATACTAGCAGTCGTAGTATTTCTTCTGTAGTGTCTTGTCTTTCGGTTTCTGTTACTATCTATTGTCTCTTGCACTTTGATTATCGCACTATTTTGTTGTAGTTACTATTCCATTTTTTTTCTGAAGCTTTGTCATGCTTTCTATAGCATTTTTCCATGATTTCTTCACCTGCGTTATTTCTTTTTCGATCTACTTTGGTATGTTTTTCCGTACACTCTACCCTTCCCAGACACTATTTGTGGAGTTACATTGCATGTGTTGTTGATGATTGATGAGGATACATGATAGCAATAAGCTTCTCAAATTTCTTTTCTGTGTATGCTCCAATGATAACTTGCTGTTTTACAGATATTAAAGTTGGAGAAGTTTGTTTCAAGAATGAGCTTCACCGAGCTGGCAAACGCAACTTCTGATTTTGGTGAAGATTATTTGGTAGGTAATGGAATGCTGGGCAAAGTGTACAAAGCAATTCTACCAAATGACTGGACACTTGCAATCAAAAAACTGAATGACTGGGAGAATTTGGAGGACGAGTTTGTCTCAGAGATTACAACTCTTGGTGGTCTGAGGCATCGGAACCTATTGCCTCTTATAGGTTTCTGTGTTGAAAGGTAAAAAAAACTTCTCGTTTACAAATACATGCGTAATGGAAGTCTTCATGAATGGCTGCACTCGAATAAAGACAAGGCCAAGATTTTAGACTTCCGTCTTAGAGTTAAAATTGCACTTGGGATAGCAAAAGGTCTAGCTTGGCTTCATCATGGTTACAAATTGCACGTTACACACGGAAGCATAAGCTCGCGATGTATCTTGCTAGATCAAAATTTTGAGCCCAAAATATCCAACTTTTGGGAAGCAAAAATCTGGAGTAAGAATGATGCTGCATTAAGTTGGAGCCTTTTCCCAGTAGCTGAATACTCATGTTTAGGTTCTTACAAGAAAGACATTTACTGCTTTGGCGTCCTGCTTCTCGAGCTTGTGACAGGGAAGGAGCCACATGAATTGACAAGCTCGAGAAATCTGTTTGATCACTCGCCATGTCTACTTGATGCAGATAAAGATTTGCTTGGGAAAGGAATCAACGATTTGATCCTCGAATTTCTAGAGTTAGCTTGTGACTGTGTGAAGTTCTTGCCTAATGAAAGGCCAACAATGCTGGAAGTTTATGACAAACTCAAGACAATATCTCAGAGTCGAAACGACGACTAGGAGAGTCGAAACGACGACTAGGTATAGAAAACTCCCTTATATTCAACTGGCATTTGAAGTCTATATATAGGACTAGTACTATTGTTTATAGTTTACAATATTAGAAAGTTATATTGATTGCATTTGTGGTTTTTAAAAGAATGTACTGATGCTGCATTGACTAATTAGTTAACTTCAACTAGAGGTCTCGAGTTTGAACCCCTGTAAACGAAAAAAATCCTGTTGGGAGCACCGCCCTCAGAAATTGGTCCTCCTGCAATGCGTGAATTTGACTTTAGTCGGGACCCTGATTCTTGGCTACTTGATCAGTAATATGTATAGATGCTAACTACATTGAGTCTAGTCAGTAAGGAAGGCAACTTAATTCTGACACTTTTGAGGAAGAATGTGTGTTTCATAACATTTGGTGATAGTTTAGATAGGAAACTCACACACCTGATAGTTCAAATATGAAACTCAAAAAAATCGAAATACTTTAAGTGTATTTTTGACCCTTCACTTTAATATTTATATTAATATGGAAAACTAGACAATGCTCGACTTCTACCTACTAATTAACCTTCTACCGTCCTCGATATCCATATCCTCCTATTTAAAGTTACATACATTATTTTAACATTTAATCAAATGTAGTCTCTAGTTATCGGAGATGAACTTACTTTTTAAGCTTTCTATGACACGAATCTGAATTAATCGAGATTATGATTCCGAAAGTATATTTTAAAATTATGTGTAGCAAATGATCATGCCATATTCATATGGTAACTTTTGTACTAAAAAGGTGCACTTCTTTGGTGTATTTGGTCTCCTCTTTTTGTTAAGCTTAAGCAACTTGAAATGACTTTATATTATTATTACTTGACGTGTTCTTTTTTTGTTTCTCCCAAATGTAACTTGACGTGTTTAATCTCTATTTTCAATCATCATTAAACTTGTAGGTCAAGGAAAACATTATTTGTATTTTGTGTCGATTAGATTTGTATATATTTTTTTAAAATAAAATAAAAATTAGACTTGTATGTTAGAAAAATGTGTACTTGTTTTTATGTGTTTCATAATGGTGTAATTAATACGATGTAAATACACATAACTCAAATTTAAAAAGAAACTTTTGGTAAATCCCATCTTTTTTAAATTAAAAAAAAAGGAGTTGATCAGCAGATACTAGTAAGTAATATTTTTTATCTTTAATTAGAGGTTTTGGTTTCGTGTTCATGTATGAAATTGCCTATGATAAGGTATATTTTATCTTTTACGATGATATTTTTCGATGTGAACCTGAATTAATCGAGCCGAAAAATCAAAAAAATAATAAAAAATCCTAGTATATATATTACATGATGGTGCAGCTTCCCCCACCCCCACCCCAACCCCCACCACCACGACGATGCTCATACTCAGCCGTTATTTTTTCACAAACAGTGATAATGTCGTCAACTTCTCTTTTGGACAAACAAGAAAATTGTGAGGAAAACATATAGGAATAACATACTATTTTATAATATTTTTTTTAAAAAAAAAAATGTAAACAATCAATTAAACTATTAAGATTCACGGTAACATGTTTGAATTTTATTTATTTTTTCTCATTTTATCTAGCTCAAAATTTGAACTTTTTATAGCTTCCTTTTATGTTTTGATGATTATTATTAATAAAAAGGATCAAATAGGTATGGATATTTTTATTTAGAAAAACTTATAGTGTGTTTGGCAAAATTTTAATTATTTATTTTAAAAAGTGATTTTTAATCATATACTCCATTCTTTTCGGATATATATGGCACAATCCGAATTTGGAGAGTCAAATTTTCTTATTTTTGATTATGAATTCTTACGTACAATCTCTAAGTTTATTAAATAAAACTTATATATTTGAAAACTACATAAACAGTACTACAAATCACAATAATTAATAATTTAAAATATTTAAAAGACATAAAAGAAAAACTCATTTGGCTCTCGAAATAAAAAAGACACCACGTTAATTTTCAATACTAAAAGTTGATAATTTGCGTTTGATCAATGTTTCCAAAAGTGTTTTTGCGGTAAAAATAACTTCTACTGCTCAAAAATATTCACAAAAACTTAGTCAAACATCTTAATTTTCTAAAATAAGTATATTTTTTAAAAAATAAATAAAAAGTAAACAGTGTATTAATTCCAAAGCTAAATGGTTTTCCTATAATTGTGTAAACCTGTCGTGGCCATGTAGCACTATAAAATAGGATATAAATTGTTCATGCCTAAAAAGTCAATTAACTGAATTAATAAAGCTTAATAAAGAACCGTTTTATATGAAAAAAGACGCTTTATATATATATATTCTTCTCTTTTTCTTGAACAAGTTCACGTTTAATTTTTCATAACCAACTTTCACTTTCTCTCATATAAAAAAATCATTTCGTATCAAATTATTTGTCGTATAATATATATGTCCCTTAAAAAAATATTAAAATGAAATAAAATGAAAAATAATTAATTTTATCTCAAACTTTTAAAAATGAAAAATTATTTGAGACAACTGTTATTAAAAATCATGACATATAATTTAAGACGGGGGGATATTTTTTCTGTTTAATAAATCGAAAAAGAAAAAAACAGTTCAGGTCATTGACCATATTATATGCCAAATTAAGCTCAAATTGTCTTCTTTAGCTTATTGCTAAAAAAACTTTTAGTTAGTACAATTTTTTTTTTTTGGGCAGCTAAACTCTTTAACATGTGACCAAAGAATATTTTTCTAATTGCCTTTTCTTTTTTCTCAAAATTTTTATTTTTTAAAAAGTAAGTTGCACTGAAAAAAAAACAGTTTTTCTTGCTTTTTTTAGTCCATAAAAAGATCATTCTTTTATGAAGTGGGAAACTGAAGAAGTTATAAATTAAAGCTCATAACTCAGAAACTGCTCATAATTCTCAACTCTTGAAATCTTCTCTATTTTTTTAAAAAAAATTTAATTTTCATATTTCATCAAGAAACATGAAAATTAACAACCCCTTTTCTTCAATTCTTCTAATTTCATTTTTTTCAATTTTTTTCACAAAATCTATAGCTGATGTTATGTTTTTAAATGTTATAAACTTTGGTGCAAAATCAGATAGCAAAACAGACTCATCATATGCATTTTCATCTGCTTGGGACTTAGCTTGTAACTCTTCAAAATCATCAACAATTTATGTACCAAAAGGGAATTTTTTAGTTAAACAAGTATATTTTAAAGGAAAATGCAACAACAATGCCATAATTTTTCGTATCGATGGCACAATTGTAGCGCCTTTCGATTATAATGTGATTGGAAATGAAAAAAATTGGATTTTATTTCAAGGTGTTGATGGTGTTTCAATTCTTGGTGGTAATCTTGATGGCCAAGGATCTGGTTTGTGGACTTGCAAAAGTTCTAGCAAGAACTGCCCCAGAGGGGCTACGGTACGTTTAACTTATATATACTGATAGTATCATAGTAACATACTTTGTTTTCCATGTTAGTACTAATCTCACTTTTTTTATGAACTGTTACATGTAGTTATCAACCCCATTAGATATAACTATTTTGTTTTGTTATCGAGGTTATGTGCTAATTTTATGAACTGTTACATGTAGTTATGATCTTTTAGATAACCTGATAGTATAACTTAATTATTATACATTATACTCAAAATTCTTTCCTTTTTAGCAAGAACTGTTCTGGGCTGAATTTAATTTATATGCACTGACAACATAAAGCATGTAACTATATGTACTACTTTACTTGATGTTACGTATAGTTATCTTTTAGATAATTTGATATCGTGATATAGGTTTGATCAAAGACTGTTCATTACTTAAAATTAGCAGTTTTCTTTATGAGTGTAACGTTTCCTTCAAATAAGGATAAATGTGTACTTTATGTGAATAACTGTCAAGACATTTTCTACATTGTTATTTATGGTTAATTAATTTTTTTGTATTAATTAAGTTCTGTTTTTGAACTAAATATGAAAATTGTTGCTGTTTTCTTGTTATTTTTGCAGACTCTGGGATTTTCTAACTCTAACAATGTATCGATAACGGGGCTAACTTCATTGAACAGCCAAATGTTTCACATTGTCATCAATGGTTGCAAAAATGTGAAATTGCAGGGTGTTAAGGTTTATGCCCCGGGGGAAAGCCCGAATACTGATGGAATTCATGTTCAACTATCGTCTAATATCTCAATCTTGAACTCGATAATCAGTACTGGAGATGATTGTGTATCCATTGGTCCAGGAACTACTAATTTGTGGATCCAAAATGTCGCGTGTGGCCCTGGCCATGGAATCAGGTAATATTAGTGTTAAGGTTTGTCATATTAAAAATAAGACATGTAACTTGTTACAACAGGTAAATGTTACATGATTTATGGGTAAACATCCTTAAAATGTAGGACCTGTGATCTTGAAAATAAGACATGTGACGTTTTACAACATGTAAAGATTCTTCAAACTGATGATGTATATAACTTAAACTCCGTCTATTTTGTGCAGCATTGGAAGTTTAGCAAAAGATTTTGAAGAAGCAGGGGTGCAAAATGTGACAGTAAAATCAGTTATGTTTATGAACACACAAAATGGTGTGAGGATCAAAACATGGGGCAGACCAAGTACTGGATTTGTCAACAATGTACTATTCCAGCACGTTACGATGATTGATGTTCAAAATCCAATTGTTATCGATCAAAATTACTGTCCGTACAACAAAAATTGTCCAGGACAAGTCTCAGGTGTGAAAGTAAGTGATGTTACATATCAAGATATACATGGAAGCTCAGCAACGCGAGTCGCGATGAAATTTGATTGCAGTAAGAGAAATCCATGTAAAGGAATAAAATTGGAAGATGTTAATCTGAGTTATAAGAATGAACCAGCTGCTGAAGCTTCATGTGCTAATGTTGCAGGAACAACTACTGGTGTAATTCAACCTACTAGTTGTTTGTAAGGAAAAAATAGTTCATTTTTTCCGTATATTTAGCTTAGCTTTGTCATTTTTACCTTTCGAATTAGAAAAGTTTACTTGAGTCTATAGCGCGATTTGAAAGTGAAATTGTTGTCTCACTATTCATTTTAATAGAATGTCTTTCTACTTTCGTCTATTTGAAGTTTCAATTACATACAATAGACTAAAAAACCAGAAGTCGCGATTTTCAGCTCCTTGAAGCTCATTGAACAGAACAAAACAGAACAGAACAGAACGAACGTTAACAAGGCTATTGCTATGACATTAGTTCATCGTTATATAGAATTTATACGCGGATATGTTAGGATGAATAAAAATCAATAGAACATCAACAACCAGTATATATATATATAGTAGTAATACATTATACAAAAGAATCGAAAAATACAGTTAATAAGTTGGAGCCTAACTAGGCCAGACTCCAAACAAGTAACAGAACAAATAAAAATTACATTACATTCATCTGTTTTTTCTTCTTCTAGGTACATATAGAAAATTTAATATTCGTATACGAGTGTATTTCTTCGTTATATTCTGTATATTTAATTACAAAATACATACTTAAATGTGTACCTTTTGTTGTTATTTATAAGCAGCTAGTAAGTTCTTTGAAACCAGAAGCTTTTCCAGCAGCATTAACACATGAAGCTTCAGCGCGACCATTTTTATAACTAAGATTTACATTGTCAAGTGTTATTCCAGAACATGGATTCGTTTTGCTACAATCTAATTTCACTGCAACTTCTGTAGCCGATGTTCCATGTATGTCTTGATACGTCACATCACTTATCTTCACACCCGAGCCCTTAAAAAACAGAAAATATGTTATGTAATTAGCTAGATTAAGGTAAAGGAACAGGCGATTCATCTTATTTTATCATGATTGTGATGAATTAGTACCTGATGAGGGCAACTTTCATGATTAGGACAGTAGTTTTGGTCTATGATTATCGGGTTTTGAACGTTAGACATAACGATATGTTGAAACAGAACATGTCTAACAAAGCCA
This sequence comes from Solanum chiquidenum, assembly GCA_029582725.1. Classification (NCBI taxonomy): domain Eukaryota; kingdom Viridiplantae; phylum Streptophyta; class Magnoliopsida; order Solanales; family Solanaceae; genus Solanum; species Solanum chiquidenum. The sequence goes on along the minus strand of JAJOOS010080387.1, from coordinate 27,916 downwards.
CTACTAGGCCTTGCCCAAGTTTTTACCCTCACACCATTCTGTGTCCCCGTGAAGGTAATCGTCTTAACTGTCACATTTTGTACTCCTTGCTCTTGAGATTCCCAACCTAAGCTTCCAATACTACACAAATATCGAGATTTGGACATACATTTTAGTCGAAAAAAGATAAATCAACATAAGGATATGTTGTGTTTCAAACCTAATTCCATGGCCAGGGCCACAAGCAATGCCTTCAATCCATAAGTTAGAGTTTCCAGGGCCAATAGATATACAATCATCTCCAGTACCAATATTCGAGTTCATAATACTCACTCCTGAAGATGATTGTACATGAATTCCATCGGTATTAGGGCTATTTCCTGGAGCTAACACCTTCACTCCTTGTAGCTTCGCGTTATGGCAACCATCTACTAAAATATGGAACATTTGGCTATTTTGTACAGTTACTCCGTTCATTACAATGTTGTTTGAGTTATAAAAAGCTAGTGCCTGAAACCAAAATTTAACGTAAAATATAAAAACATTGTTCAACCAAACATTTTAAAAAACATTTTCCATGGAAAACATAACGTACTGTAGTTCCTTCGGGGCAAGTCTTTTTGGAGTTTTTGCAAGTCCAAAGACTAGCACCTTGACCATCAAAAATTCCACCATAGATAGAAACTCCATTTACTTTTTCAAATGTTATCCAATTTCCTTCATTGCCAATCACATTATAATCAGAAGGAGCTAAGAGAGTTCCATCGATACGTATAGTAATAGCGTTACTATTGCATGTTTGACCATTAAAGTATGCCTTGCGAATCAAGTAACTTCCACGTGGCACATAAATAGTGGACGCGCTCGTAGAAGCACATGCTGATTCCCATGCACTTAAAAATGCTTTTGATGAGTCTGTTTTGCCATTGGATTTTGCTCCATAATTTTGGACATTGTAAATGGTATTGGATGCTAATGATAAGTTGAAGAAAAAGAAGAAGAAAATTGCTAAGGGACTCATTTTGCTAAGGGAAAATTGGTACAAAGATTTAAGAGGGATTTAAAGGATTAATGAATTGATCAAATGGATAGGTGAATGGTGCTGAGGAATTGGAGTAGTTTAGAGGGATATTTATAGAAGTAAAAAAAAAAAAAAAAGATATTTTTATCAATGAAAGTTAGGTTTTTCAAAAAAAATTTGGTCATGTTGGGATTTGGGGAAATGAGACTTAAATTACAATCCAATAATATAAGTAATCACACGAGGCCAAATCAACAAATTGTTGGCACCTTATTTTAGGGGGGTGGGAGGGGGTTAGTACTTAGTAGTAATCATCGTTTGATTGGGGAATAAGTTATTTCTGAATTAATTATTTTGGGATTAGTTATATCATAATTTTTTATTTCATTTCTATGTGGAATAAAAATAACGCTACGATCTTGAGAGAAGGTATTTCTTAATTAATTATCTTGGCATTAGTTATTCTAGAAATTTTTATTGGAAAAATCCTTTTGGCTAGAATTTGGCCAGAATGGTATTTTACTTATGTTATTTTACCTTTTTAAATATTTTTACCCTTTTAAATTTAATACTTTTTAATTAAAAAATGGAAAAAAGATTAATTTATTTTAAAATAAAAATAAAAATATAATTTTTTTAAAAACAACACTGCGATCTCAAGATAAGTTATTTTTGAATTAATTATCTCGGGATTAGTTATCCCAGAAATTTTTATGTCACTCTCAATGTGGATAAAAATAAGACTATGATCTCGAGATAAGTTATTTCTAAATTAATTATATCGGAATTAGTTATTCCAGAAATTTTTATTTCACTCTCAATGTGGGATAGATATAACACTATAATCCCAAAATAAGTTATCCTACAATTTTATCCTAACTAAATATAGGATAAACTCATTCTAAAATTAATTTCAGAATCAGTTATCTCTTATTCCTCATACCAGGGTAATTAAAATGCAACGAAATGCCTTAAAGTTGAATAGGGTTCGCGAAGCATCTGGCTTGAGAGCAATTTGAGTATCCCGTTGACCTTCTTTTGCAGTCCTAACTGTCTTATTATAATGTTAGCAATGTATTGTTGTGTTCTGTTATAAACAAACATTAAAATGATAGAAAAATAATGCTCATTCCCCTTTGCAACTTTCCACTTTCCATTTAAAATAAAAACTTGTCCAACAAACTTTTCAAGAGAGGGAAATAAAATAAGATTGATATTTTGATTCATAAAATTGTTGCTTCCATTTGATATATTAAAACTCTCATACCATTTTTGGCAAGCATTTAATTTGTAGTTATAAGCAAAACACTAACATCACATGTGTGACATTAATTAGGCTTGAATATTATTAGGAACTATTTAATCAAAGGGATATTAGGGTTAAAAAATTAGGTGGATATATACTAGGGATTACAAGTTTGAATGGATTAATTTATGTAAGTTGAACGTTGTTTATGGATATAGGAACTTATTCCTTGTGAATATTCATGTATTGTTTTGGTCTATAGTTGAATTTAAGCAAAAATACACATGGTTTAATTGACATATTAAAGTGTATTATCATATTACATAGAGAACACTTTTATTTTACTTAATTATATTTTTAACAAAATTTACATTTAATATGTTTTTTAGCTTCTAGGTAAAAGTCATGTCACATGAATCTTTGAATATAAGGTTTTGAATTTGGAAATACTGTTTGCATATTATCCACACAAAATATTTTAAAGAATTGACTACAACTTGTTGAAAACTTAGAACCCAAACAAAAGTGGACTTTAAGATCTCTCTTATATGCCAATTCTTCTAACTCTATGGCCTAGCTAGTGGCTTCCAAATAGTCAAGTTGCCATACAAATTCACATCATATGTTTATCTGATTTTTTCATACTTTAATATATACTCCGCCAGTCTGTTCATTTTTACTTATCCACTATTTCAAAAATAAATTTTTGCATATATTTATCGCTTCTAATATATCAAAAAATTAAAAAGACAATTATTCTTCTTCTGTTTTACCCTCAACATTAATTATTTAGTCCTCAAATTATTTTCGAAGACATGGGACTAATACATTAATTAATACAAATATTATAATAAAATACACTGAGAGATACAAAATTCAGAATGGATAAATAAAAATGAACAGAGCGAATAAAGGCAAACCTAAAACATGGAATCCCAAAAATAAGGATACGTGCATGCATGAAATATGTAGTAAACCCTTTTTCACGTCTCCTTTGTTATATACATGCAACTGTTACATGGACAAGATATATAATAGCTCAAAATATCAATTTTGTTTTATTCTCTTTATGTATATATATATATATATATATATATATATATATACATATTGTGAATGAGCGCTCAAAATCGACTTCAAAATTTAAATTTTATGAATTTGATGAGTCTAAGATATTATCTTAATCTATTTGATTTAGTGAGTTAAAATCAATTATTTATTATGAATTAGTGAATATATATAAAATCTGAATCAAAGTTATTGAGTTCGGATAAACACATTGTGACATGTTTAAAATCACAAAATAAAAAATATTTTGATATATTTAGCATATCTTTAATTTATGATTACAAAATTTAAATTTTTTTAATTCTTGACTTTTTTGAATTCGGTATCAAATCAAAATTAAATAAATAAATTAAAATTAATGGAGGGAGTATATATTATCTCTTACACATCATATGTATCAAATATCACTTTGTTTGGGATTTTAATTATTATTTTTTATATAAGTAGTAAATGCTTCAACTTGTATAATTAAAAAAATGCTATCACTATCAACTGAAAATATCCTTGTGTTCAAAGATTGTGACATGACTGCTACCTGGAAATTGAAATGCATCTATAACTAATTATATATAAAGGTAAATGGGTCCTTCATAACTAATTATAAGAAAAATTACCAAAATACATAGTATTTTATTTTATTATAATCTCTAAAAAAATATATAATTATAAGAATTACAATATTTTTGGATACATCTCTATCACCTCTCAGATACATCTCTATCACCTCTCGGATACATCTCTCTCCTCTCAAATACGTCTGTGAGCTATTTATCCACAATTTTTCTGGATAGCAATGTATCATGACCTATGTATCCACATGTTTGCTGATGTATCAGAAATAAATATTTACGAGATTTTTGTACAATTTGAAAAAGAGTAGGAATAAAATGTAATTAGCTCTTAACACTATGAGATTTATGTAATTTTTACTAATTATAAAGGTAATTGGGTCCTTCATATATTGACCCGCCCAAATTCAGCGCATCTAAAGGTTAAATTAATTTATACTAAGTATATATGTATGTAAGTAATTAAAATTAGCTCATGAAATTTTTATCAAATTATTTAAATAAAAAATATGTTTTTTATTTGATATGTAATATAATATATCTATAATAACTAAGAAAAAATTAAAATGTTTTATTAGTTTTGTTTGATAATTAAATAAATTGTATGAAAACAACCAAACAAATTAAATCTTGATAAGAATTGAATGAATTGAAGTATGTTTCAATTGTTTAGCCCATTTTGACTCGATCAATCTAATTCCAAGTAACTTTTAGTAACGTTGGTCAATGACCCCGAATTTATTTGTTCAATCATTTTGATCCATCCAAATTTAATCGCCTATTAATCATGTGTGCATTTTATAGGCTCCCAAAGAGCTACTAGTAGTCTATTCTTCTACAACAGCCAACTTTATGGCTGCTGGATATTTTTGGTGTACAAAGTAAACCTAAGTATAAACAAATTCAAATTGTAATAGTATCAACCTAATAAATCATTCAAGTTGTAATAGTATCAACCTAAGTATAAACAAAAAAGCTAAGTTATGTAATACATAGATATACACTTAAATTTAACTTCAGTAGGCAAGTAAATACATTAATTAATAGCACATTTAGATATTTTAATTTGACCTCAATGGATAACTACACACTCTAACATGTCTATTAATATGTGTGACATAAATTTAAAGATGTCTAGATAGTCATTTAGAAAGTTAAGAGTGTTCAACAACCACAATGCATACTCACTATCAAAAAAGTTACTACTATTTTTTTGTTGAAATTTTCTACTGAAAAATGTTTATTCCCACAGATATATTAATTGAATCAATAAAAAAAGATGTTCAGTGTAGTGTGCTATTTCTAGTATTTCAATGGGTATCTGATTCCAAGTATATGAGAATCTGATTTCTAATATTTTAGCTAGAATTTATTTTCTATCATGTGTTTTTCTGGTGAGTTGGTTTGGTGAGAATATTGGGGTGAAAAAAATCATGTTTTATAGTACAATTTTTTTATTGATTATTTTAACCCCTCCCCCCCTCCCTCCACAGGAGCTCGCATATTTTTGCTCCCTTGGTGACTTGAACTTACAACCTTAAGATTGAAAGCTAACCATTTGAGCAACTTCCTCTTGTCAAATTTTTCATTGATTTGTGATGGAAAAGAACCTTCATTTCTAGTAATGATTCAAAGTTGGAGTGATTATTTATCAACTGATTGGACCAAGTTTAGATATTTGTTTATATATTATGCAAATAAATTCCATGCATGCACGTATCCTTGTTTTTGGGATCCCATGTTTTAGTTGGCTTTTATTAAAGTATGTAATGTAAAAAGTCACAAAAATGATGTGAATTTGTAGTGCTAACTTTACTATTTCAAAGTTAGGATTATTTCCATCATAGAGATCTTAAAGTCCACTTTTTTTTTGGCTTTACTAATTTTTCAACAACTATAACAAATTCTTTAACATGTTTAAGGTATAGAATGCAATCATTTTCAATTACCTTTTTTCAATTTCACTCATAATATTAATTATTCTTAAAAATAAATAATATTGTATTAACTATATAACTAGAAATTATAATTTGCAAATTTAGCTTTTTTACGTGATCATTGCAACAAAATTAATAACTTTCACGTGATAATAAATATATACATTAGTAAAGATGTTAAAGTCTTTACCATCTTTAGTTAATTGTCATTGGATCCAATGTTGCTTATAGACAATAATAGACTTTAAGAACATTTACAAAGAATGTTAATTATTATTAAAAAATTATATTTAACGGCAAATAAGTTATTGCCGTTAATTAATAACCACTAAAGATCATTTTTGATATAGTGTGTGTTTATCGCTAGTGAATCGATAAGGCACATAAATAGATTGCACATATTAATTAAATAGAGATAAATATAAATTAGTGAAATTAAATTCTTATTTATGATTTAAGGTTTGTGCGTGCGGAAAAAGAAATGTGACAATTAAAATGAGATGGAGGAAGGAAGTAGATATTTACACGTAGAAGTTATGTCAATTTAACCATGCATGTGTGGTTTTGCGTAACTATAGCTATCAAATACCTAGTAGCTAGCCTATATTTACTTTCCCATAGACCAAAAACAATCCATGAACATTAATTACTATCCATAAACAAAAAATTCATCTTAGGATAAATCCATAAGAACTTGTAACAGTAGTATCCACCTAATTTTTTACCTAGTCCCTTTAAAATTAAGAAGAATTATATTAATCTAAATAGTCATTTACCTAACTGAATATGTGTATAATCAATGTATAATTTATGTATATCAATTAGAAAAAATAAATAACGTATCTGTCAGGCTATATATTAATGTTATTTGTGTTGGGATCTCTTTAATTAATTTGTTCCTAACATTCCATCGTAATTAATTCGACACATGTGATGTTAGTGCCTCACTTTATTACTTTTAAACAGTAGGCACTAGGAAACATTCAATTACGTGAATATAATCAAAGTATTCTTTTAATTTATTATGTAACATATACACTTTAACAAAAATATTTAATGGTAATTGACTTAATGTCATTACATTAAAAACCGCAAAAGTCTTTTGACAACATTTATATAGAATATGATTTAGTATAAATATTCATATTATATTATTGACGCAAAATTGAATCTGTTGGACAAATAAGGAATATTAATTTTGAATGGAAAGAGGAAGGTTGCAAAGGGGCATGGGCATTATTTTTCTATATTTTAAATGTTTGTATGTAACAAAACACAACTACATTGCTAACATTTAAAGTCATTTAATTAATATTCAAATGTATAAGAAACTCCCCCCCCCCTTAGTTTTCTCCTTAAAATAAGGTGCCAACAATTTTCTTGATTTTTGGCCATGTGATTGCATATGTTGGATTATGATTTAAAGTCTTATTTTCCCAAATTCCAACATAACCAAATTGAAAAAATAACCTAACTTTCATTCTAATCCAAAAAGCAACTATTAAAAAAATATTTATTTTTATTTACCAATGAGAGTATATCCCAAACTCTATAAATATCACTCAAAACTACTCCAATTCCTCATCAATTAATTATATTCCAATTTTCTCTTAGCAAAATGAGTCTCTTAGCAATAATCTCACTTTTCTTCATCTTTTTCTTCAACTTATCATTAGCAACAAACACCATTTACAATGTTCAAAATTTTGGAGCAAAATCCAATGGAAAAATAGATTCAACAAAAGCATTTTTGAGTGCATGGGGATCAGCATGTGCTTCTACTAGCGCCTCCACTATTTATGTGCCACGTGGAAATTACTTGATTCGTAACATATATTTCAATGGCCAAACATGCAAAAGTAACGCTATTACTATACGTATCGATGGAACTCTCTTAGCTCCTTATGATTATAATGTGATTGGCAATGAAGGAAGTTGGATAAAGTTTGAAAAAGTTAATGGAGTTTCTATCTATGGTGGAATTTTTGATGGTCAAGGTGCTAGTCTTTGGGCTTGCAAAAACTCTAACAATAATTGCCCTAAAGGAACTACGGTACGTTAAGTTTTCCATTTTTTTAAAATGTTTGGTTGAACGATGTTTTTATATTTTACGTTAAATTTTGGTTTCAGGCACTGGCTTTTTACAACTCAAACAACATTGTAATCAACGGAGTAACTGTACAAAATAGCCAAATGTTCCATATTTTAGTAGATGGTTGCCAAAACGCGATGATACAAGGAGTGAAGGTGTTATCTCCAGGAAATAGCCCTAACACTGATGGAATTCATGTACAATCATCTTCAGGAGTGAGTATTATGAACTCGAATATTGGTACTGGAGATGATTGTATATCTATTGGCCCTGGAAATTCAAACTTATGGATTGAAGGCATTGCTTGTGGCCCTGGCCATGGAATTAGGTTTGAAACACAACATATCAATGATTAATTCCTTATTTTGATTTTATCGTTCTTACTAAAATGCATGTTCAAATCTCGATATTTGTGTAGCATTGGAAGCTTAGGTTGGGAATCTCAAGAGCAAGGAGTACAAAATGTGACAGTTAAGATGGTTACCTTCACTAATACTGAGAATGGTGTGAGAGTAAAAACATGGGCAAGACCTAGCAATGGTTTTGTTAGAAATGTTTTATTTCAACATATTGTTATGACTAATGTTCAAAATCCAATAATCATAGATCAAAATTATTGTCCTAATCATGAAATTTGTCCTAATCAGGTATTAATTATCACAATTATGATATAATAAGATCAATCGCGTTTTCCCTTACCTTATAATCTAGCTAATAATTATATGATTCATTTTTTTCCAGGGCTCAGGTGTAAAGATAAGTGATGTAACATATGAAGACATACATGGAACATCAGCTACAGAAATCGCGGTGAAATTAGATTGTAGCAAAACAAATCCATGTAGTGGAATAACACTTGAAGATGTGAATCTAAGTTATAAAAATGGTAGAGCTGAAGCTTCATGTGTTAATGCTGGAGGAAGAGCTTCTGGTTTTGAAGAACTTAGTAGATGCTTATAAATAATAACAAAATATACTTTATACATGAAAATATAGTTGGTAATTATATTATACATAATGAAGATGGATAATCTAATTATAATGATGTATTTTGTATTCTTTTGTAATAATGTATTATTTATATACTAAGTTGTTATATTAATTAATGATTGTTACATTGGAGATGCTTTTGTAGAAGTTGAGGTGAAGAAGATAGGGAGAAAAAAAAGAGAATAAAAAACAAATAAAAAATTTAATATGACATGTGATAAATGATGATTGATGTATGACTTGCACATAATTTAACTATAAATGGTTGGGAATAAATATGAATATATATGCTACTTAAAAATGATTCCATAAAGTAACAGAATCCACAAATTATAATTTCTACTTTACAAAAAGAAAAACAAAGACATTGAGATATTTTATTTTATTTACTTTCACAAAAGTTGATTTTGGAGAATCAAAAAGTTTAGGCCAAATCCAAGTAGGGTGTGCATTCGGTTTTTCGGTTTGATTTTATACTATTCGGTTTGGGTTTTTTGGTTTTTGATTTTGAAGAAGCGTAACCCAATTCGAACCAAAATAAATTTGGTTTGGTTTGGTTTTTTTCTTTTCGGTTTGGGTTTTTTCGATTTGGTTAATCGGTCAATAATTAGAAACATAACAAAGTTATATTTTTAAATTTATATATATATATATAAAATATTAAATTTCTTAAATATACTTTTAAATATAAATCACAAGTAAAATGTAAAACACAATACTTAAAAATATATCAATTATAGATGTCCAAACATAAAAAAAAAAAACTAAATCATAATGAAAATAACTAAAAAGGGACAAAAGTGGTTAACTCCAACTTAATTCTAAACATATATATATATATAAAATTCGGTTTTTTCGATCTTTCTAAATCCGAAACCAAACCAAAAAATCAAACAAAGTAAATTATAAATCCAAACCAAACCAAAAATTCAAAAAACCAATCCAAATTAGAATTCGGTTTGATTTTTCGGTTTAATCCAAATAGTGCACACCCCTACCCTAAAGTTGGCAACAATTTTCACTTAGATACTTTAACTAGACTTTGTTCATTTTAGACACCTCATGTCAGATCACATTGTGTTATTTTGACACTTTTTTCACTAGCACATGTTGACTTCAAGTGCGTGTTAACCAAGCGCGTCTACGTGGATTAGATGCCTAATTATATCATGCCAACTCATTAAAAGTCTATCATATTAAAGAGAAAAAATAAGAATTAAAATACATGACAAAATAACCAATGAATAAATGACATGTGGTCTTTTTATCTCAAAATATTAAATAAAATATTTGACAAATTTAAAGAAAAATACAACCCCACAACTTCCCCATCATCTTCTCCATGTATTACTTCATTTTTATTATTTTTGAGCTTTATTTTTTTTGTCATAAATCCACACCCACACAATCTACTCTATCATATTCCTTCATTTTCATTATCTTTTCCGTCACACCCACAATCACACAGCGAATCTTCCCCATTTTATTCCTCTTTTTCATGATTTTTTTTCTGCCATATTCCCCATTCATTGCACCCTCCCTCCCATTTCTTCATTTGATTTAGGGCTAAAAGGTGCAAATGTATAACAACAATGGTTCATATTTAAAAGATTGCATCTCTTTTTCTTTAATTTTGTGATATTTGTAGTTTAATTAGGGCTCAAGGTTAGTGAGATTAACATTTACATAGTAAAATTTGAGATTTTTTGGCTCCTATTTTAGAATTATTGTGGGTAAACTTTACATGATTTGGAGTGTTGTTGATATGGATTGGATTTCTTGTTTCTTTTTGGGTCTATCTGAGTTTGTAGTGCGAAATTTAAATTGAAATTATTATAACAAAAGATTTAACTTCCATTGATGTACTTTAAGCTTTGAGAAATAATGAGAGAGATAGTGGCTATAAAATGGGGAAGAAGAGAAAAAATAAAATAAAATAGACTAAAGAAGTCCCTCACGCGTCAATAGCGAGTGTATAACACTCACTTTGCCATGTCAGTTGAAAGTGTCAAAATGACACAACGGAGTCTGACATGAAGTGTCTAAAATGAACAAAGTCTAATTAAAATATCTAAGTGAAAATTACTGTCAACTTTAGGAGGCCACCAATGAGTTAGGCCAAAAGTTTATATCCACTAAGCTAATATCTCCATCACCAATATTCTAATGAAGATCGTGATGGAATAATAAGTATTCTTTCTTTCTTAATCGAATATTTCAGGTTCGATTAAGAATACAATATAATTATCTTTTTTAAGAAAAACACACCGCGAATTCAGATTTAAGTGGAATTCAATATCAGTATCAGACAACCGGATGAGCAATAAAATAATTATTTTTAAAAAAAAACCCCACTAAGCCAATATCCCCATCATGAACAAGACCCATAATTAAAGCACCTTATCTTATTGTGACACCAATAATAATTCAATTACATACATTGAAATATCCGCCCATTTTTTCACATTTTTTTTTTCTTTCATATTTCTTCATTACATAGAGAGTGTGTGAAAAAATAAAATTAGAGTGAAAAAATGGGAGAAGAAATTAGTAACAAACAGATCTTACTAAAAGATTATGTAAATGGATTTCCAAAAGAATCAGATATGGAAATAAAAATCAGTAGTATGAAATTGAAAGTTCCAGAAGATTCCAATACTGTTTTGGTTAAAAATCTTTACTTATCTTGTGATCCATATATGAGACCTCGTATGAAGAAAACTGAAGGCAGCTATACCGATTCCTTTACTCCTGGCTCTGTAAGTCCAATCTTTTCTTTTTTTAATTTTTTTTTATAGTATGGTATTTTATATTTGAAATTTCGAGTTTATGAGTTCTGAATTTTGGAAAAGATACTTGATTGACTAGAACTCTAGTTTTGAGACGGAGCTAGAATTTTGAGTTTATGGGTTTTGGATTCTAGAGAATGTTTATAGATGGTAAGTAATCTCTATCTCCGATTTTGAGATTGTGGGTTTGAGTGGAGTTTCTAGGAAAGGGGTAAAAAAAATTGGATTTTTAAATAAAAATAGTCTATATGTACCTCTAAACATCTCCAAAATTTATGTGTCATGTCAAATGTTAGGTGTCCACGAAATATAATATGGACGAGTTGGAGTGTCAGAACAATTTGAGATGTCTGGATGTGCACGGTCGGAGTTGGAGTGTTTACTTATCGGCTGAGGCTAAATTTAAGTGTGTTGAACCAAAGCTACTAGATTGTGCTGAATTTGTAGCTATGCAGCTGATTATGATAAACAGAGGCGGAGTTAGAATTTTGAGTTTATGGGTTTTGAATTCTAGAGAAGGTTTTAGATGGTACCGCACCCTCTATCTCCAATCCTAAGGTTGTTGTTTTGATTGAGTCACGAAGGGAACAAAAAGATGAAGTTTCTAGGAAAGGGGTAAAAAAAAGTTGGATTTTTAAATAGAAATAGACTATGTGCACCTCTAAACATCTCCAAAATTTATGTGTTACGTTAGTGTTAGGTGTCCACGAAACACATTGGGAATGAGTTGGAGGGTTTAATTGTCAGTTGAGATGTCTAGATGTGCACTATCAAAGTTGGAGTGCTTATTTATCAGTGGAGGCCAAATTTAAGTGTTTGTTTATGTATTATGGCCTTCTATAATTTATACATGAATGGCAATTGAATCCTTTTTTGTTTTACATTGTGTAGCCTATTGTGGGGTTTGGTGTGGCTAAAGTTGTGGATTCAGCTCATCCAAAATTCAAGAAAGATGAGTTAGTTTGGGGAATAACTGGATGGGAAGAATACAGCATCATTAAGGCTCCTGAGACTCTCTTTAAAATTCACAATACGGATGTGCCGCTTTCCTACTACACAGGAATTCTAGGTAAGTCATTCTGTCAAGAACATCATGCGAAATACCAAGTCGAGATGTATTCCATATCCTAAAGTCTTTATATGTTGAGCCTGGCCAGTTGGAGTTCTAAAACATAATTTTGAGAAGGGAATGTTTGTACTTATTATTAGAATTGTGTAACCGTCTTATCTTATAACATCTAGTCAGACACTTTAATATGGTGGCAGAGTCGGTCCCATCCCTATGATTGGTTTATCCGTTATTGGACATCCATGTTACATTGTCCACGCACGAGATGTCCCGTTCTAGACTTGTGAGGGAAGGGTGTTAGATGATCACACACTTCAATGCTTATATCTCGAATAAACCAAATCGCCTCAACCTTTGCTGGAACTGATCCTTTTTCTTTTTAAAATGCATTACACAAAAAACGGTCCAATGTTTGTGTTTCTAAGGTCTATGTTTATCCCAAATTTGCACGTTTGTGTTGAAAACAGTTCCCTGGATCCCTTGCTGATTATTCTTCACACATCAAACGGAGAATTATAAAATGGTTAGCGTTAAAACAATAGAAAAATAACTAATGTAATTGTATTCTTAGGGATGCCTGGGATAACTGCTTATGGAGGTTTTTATGAGCTATGCTCTCCAAAGAAAGGAGAAACTGTGTATGTCTCTGCTGCGTCTGGAGCTGTTGGCCAGCTCGTTGGACAATTCGCTAAGCTAATAGGTTGCTATGTTGTTGGAAGTGCTGGAAGCAAAGAAAAGGTAAGCTTTCTTCGCGAAGCGCTCTTCACCAAAATGGTTGATCTGCTCAATGTTATTGATTTCAAAGCATGTTCGGATCTTGATGATATTCGTTTTAGCTAATGTCAAATCGTCTTTCGTTGCCCCATCATTCCTCTAAACAGGGGAATCATGAGGGAAGATCCTTTTCCATTGTTTGCTTAGTAAATGCATGACTTGTAGTCTATTTTCAAGAACATCATCCACCAAGTGAGAGGTTTGAGGTCCGATACCATCTTGAATTTTTAGTGTAATATACGAGATTGTCACACAATCAACATGGTATCAGACCAGACAGAAGTCCTGTGCACTCAATGAAAAAGCAAAAAAAATATATCCATGTGGTTGGCTTAAGAAGAAAAGAATCAGGTTCATATGTGGGAGGACGTTAATATGACACCGTATAGTTAAGAAATTAAAAGTGTGATCTCTCTAACATATGAAGCTCTTACATGAGATTGTTACACACTTCAACAAGATGAATAACGTCTTAGTGTCAGGACAGCTAGAAACTGAGTTGGTTCTTAAATATACCCTTCTAGCAACTTGTGACTAATTGAACAATATAAGATCTTGCGTGTATTAGAAATGAGAAATATTTATTCATTTTTTAGACGGATTGATCTTTCACAAGTCACAAAAGTATGTGATATTGCTTGAAGTCTGCTCGTACTACTGTTGGATATGATATTTTTCGCGAAGAAAATCATCCAAGTTTAGGCAGGGACTAGTACTTCTGATCCGATCTCAATGTTTTCATTGATTTTCATGTTGTTAGGTTGAACTGTTGAAGAACAAATTTGGTTTCGATGAAGCATTTAACTATAAAGAGGAACAAGATTTATCAGCAGCTTTGAAAAGGTATGTCATATTCTTTTTTCTCTGAGATAGACTCACAAATGACATTTTTTTCATGGTATTGTAAGTTCTTTTGGTGTTATTAGTTTTTTCTAATAACATATATAGCTTAAGTTGTTACAGAGAACGCTCTTTTTAATTACTGAACACAACCAGGTACTTCCCTGATGGAATCGATATCTACTTTGAGAACGTTGGAGGAAAGATGCTTGACGCGGTTCTTCTCAACATGAGAATCCATGGACGGATTGCTGTATGTGGGATGATCTCACAATACAACCTCGAGCAAAATGAAGGAGTTCACAACTTGTTCTGCGTCATCTCAAAACGACTACGTATGCAAGGATTTTTGGCTGTTGACTACTTTCCCCTTTACAAAAAATTTGTCGAAATGGTTACTCCCCACATAAAGGAAGGGAAGGTAAAATATGTGGAGGACATAGCTGAAGGAATTGAAAGTGCACCAGGTGCCCTAGTCGGCCTCTTCTCTGGTCGAAATGTTGGAAAACAGGTGGTGCTCGTTGCTCGTGAATAAACTTATCGAGTGTGTTTGATACGATGGAAAATACTTTCGTCGTGTAACTTAGTACCAACAAATAACTTTCTCATGTAAATCTTCAAGATTGATGTGTAATTTTCTCTATCATATGCTAAGTTTGTACAAACCAAAAGCTGTGTTGTTCAAACAAATAATTATCTATCATGTCCTTCCAAAAATATATTTGTTACAGACCACACAATCGAATATCTACGGAATTATCCTAACACGAAAATCATGTGCAAATTCTTAAATTGGATTAACAGCTAATATTTTTTTTAAAAAATGGTCCCACTAGCTTTGGTAGTTTAAAATAATTTTGAGATTCACATTATTTTATCGTGCTTTACTTAAGTCGAATGTCTTTTAAAAATAATTTCTCTATCTTTATAATATTGAGATAAAGTTTATGTACACATTATCATTTTCAGATTCAACTATGTGAAATTTGGCACATGATATGTCATTGTTCTTTTTTACTTGTCTATTATACAAAAAATACATCTAAAAATTAATATATATATATATATATATTTCCTTAACATTAATTACTAATTATCGTAATTATTTTTTAAAATTCAATGTTTTCACAAAAAAAAACATGCCTGAGAGGGGATTGGGCATTCCCACCTATCACCTTTAATTATTATTCTCTCACTCTCTCTTGTATCTCAAATTAATTTTCATAATTTTTAAAAATAAATATCTTAAACTATTAATCACTTTAAAAGTTTAAGTTAATTAATTATTATTTTTTAAATTCTATTTTAATATTATTAATTATTAAAAACTACAAAGACATTTTCTAATTAATGATTTTTAAATTTTTAAAAACATATAAAAAATAAACACCACATATAGGAGATTAGGTTTCCCACATACCAATGAGTAGTATCATGTATTATGTCACTTAACTGAATTTTTTCGTGATTTGTGATCATGAAAATAATTTTTAAAAAAAATTAAAATTGAATATGGTTTATGTTTGATCATACTTTTTTGCAATAAATAATTAGAACTTGAATACTTTGTTTAAAGAATATGAAATATGATTCACACATAGAATATAATTAAAATAAATTATTTTATAAATATATAAAAATAGGATAAATTTGAATTTAAAAATGTAAATTCGTTGGCTATAACTTTTCTTATATTATAAGTTATGTAAAATAATATTTCCACTGAGCCTGAGGATATATTTTTCAAGTTGAATAATCATATCACGTGTTATTTCTGATTTTTTTAATAATAAGAAGAAGAAACGAAAAGAAGAAAATATCACAATACAACCAAGTTTTGTCCATTTGATCACTAAAAGTTTTTTACTGTGTAGCTGTAAAAAAAGAAAGAATATAATGTTAGTAACCTGTTGAAGTGTGTGATCGTCTTGTATAAATTTTTAATTTAATTTATTATATTATTAAAAGAAAGCAAAATGATATTAATATTTTTTTGCGAGTGTGATGGGTGGGATAATAAGGAAAAAAACTAAATTTTATTTGAAAAGCAAATTATTTTTTGGGAAGGGGGTGCATGGGGGGGGGGGGATTTAATTTTTAGAAAAACAAATTAAAAAAATAGAGGAGTAACTGTTGGAGAGGGGGGGGGGGGTTGAGGCTGAAGAGTTAGTAAGAAATTTTACTTTTAAAACTTTGGCATAATACATAAACATGACCCTTAACTTAGCGTCAGCGGACAACTATGATCCTTAACTTTGGGTGTGCACAAGTAGACACTTAAACTTGCATAAAATTGAACAAATAGACACACATTCGTCCTACATGACACCCTACATGACAATTTTGTGTCCTACGTGGCGTCCTACATGTATTATGCCATGTAGGACACGTGTGTCTACTTGTTTAATTTTATACAAGTTTATGTGCCTACATGTGTACCCTCAAAGTTGCAAGACATAGTTGTCCGCTGAAGTCAAGTTAAGGGTCATGTTTATGTATTATGCCTAAAACTTTTAACATAATCTCTACTATAATAATGTGGGTATTCATATTTACCCATATTATCCATTTAGTAACTTATTTTTACTTATTTAAAATATGAGTCGAGTCGAGTATTTTATTTAACTAATTTTCGATCTACTCATATTTGACCTGCTTCATTTGTCACTCTAATTCATAACCATGTATATAGCAAGCTTCAACCTCAAAAACCTGTTGATGAAGGATATGATCCACACACACATAATGTTGGTCACTCCTTTGTATATCTTATTTTTTTTCTATATAAAAGGGAAGAGTGAAGTGCCTCTACATATCTTCTTCACTTAGCTTGTTTGCTTAATCTCTCTTTTACTATTTCACCACATCAATGGCACATCAAAAAGAAAACATGCAAGTTGAAATCATATCCACAAAATTCATAAAATCATCGTCACCCACTCCAAATCATCTCGAAAATTACAAGTTATGTTTCTTTGATCAAATATCTGGCCAGCCCTAGTGGGATAGTGGCCTAGAATTTCTTGAAGTTTCACTTTTCCTAAATAATGACAGTTCGATTCGTTACACATTTTATCAGAGACTAATGTAATTGTAAATAAGAGAAACTTCGAACGTTCATAATTTTGGCTTTACATGTTAGTTTCGGGTATTGAAAAACTCTATTTCATGATCCATACCTCATTTGAACTTATAAATAGCTATAATTATCGATTTGAACTAACACACATAATTTATTAAATCATGACAAACACCCACAAAAATTTGGTTAAAAAACCACATGCAATCAATGTGTGCCTCTCTTGAAGGCAAACAATGTATACTACCATATATTTTAGTACGTAATAAATTAGGTGAGCCATGACATATGAAATTGTAGGTCAATGAGCTTTCTTTCAAATGCCACCGATTTTGTATCATTTAATATTTGAAGTAAAGAATTATGACTATTTTACCAGAGACTAGTGTAGTTGTAAATAAGGGAAACTTCGTACATTCATAATTTTGTCTTTAGATGTTAGTTTTGGGTATAGAAAAACTCTATTTCATGGTTCATACCTCATTTGAACTCATAAATACCTATAATTACCCATTCGAACTAACACACATAATTTATTAAATCATCACAAACACCCACAAAATATTTTGGTAAAAAAAACTACATGCAATCAATGTGTGCCTCTCTTGAAGGCAAACAATGTATACTACCACATCTTTTAGTACGTAATGAATTAGGTGAGTCATGACATATGAAATTATAGGTCAATGAGTTTTATTTCAAATGCCACCAATTTTGTATCATTTAATGTTTGAAGTAAAGCATTATGACCATTTTACCAGAGACTAGTGTAGTTGTAAATAAGAGAAACTTCGAACGTTCATAATTTTGGCTTTAGATGTTAGTTTCGAGTATAGAAAATTCTATTTCATGGTCCATACCTCATTAGAACTTATAAATACCTATAATTACTCATTCAAACTGACACACATAATTTATTAAATCATCACAAACACCCACAAAAAAATTGGTAAAAAAACTACATGCAATCAATGTGTGCCTCTCTTGAAGGCAAACAATATATACTACCATATCTTTTAGTACGAAATGAATTAGGTGAGCCATGACATATGAAATTGTAGATCAATGAGTTTTCTTTCAAATGCCACCGATTTTGTATCATTTATGTAACACTCTGGATTCGAAAAGAACCAAAATACAACTTTTTCAAATGTTATAGGTGCCACTGACGGAGGCCACCCATGGCCCGTGGGTGGGCCCATGGACCATAGGTATGGTCCGGGGTTGGCCACTTCAACTTTGCTTCAAGAATTTCCAGACAGGCACGACCTATGGTCGGACCTACGGACCGTAGGTGGGACCACGGTCCGTGGATAGTGGCCCACAACTTCTAATTGCTGATGCCTAATGACGCCTGCCAGGATGGACCGTCGGTCAGTCCATGGTCCATCGTTCAGGTCCATCGATGGCATTGACAACTTTTAAGTTAGGGTCGTTTTGGTCTTTTTCCCTATGCATTGGGCATTTAAATTACGATGTTTTATACCTAAACTACGTCGTTCTATTTTTCCAAGCTCCAAAAGTTCGTACAATCACATTACGCAGAGATAAATGCCTATAATTAAACAGTTCTTTGGCATTTTGAGGCACTCTTTTACTTCCTTCGCAATCTTGCAAATGATAGCGTAATCCTTTGTATGGAGCTAAAAATCCTTTTGTGTTTCGAAAATGAGCATCAACAACATAATATTTATTTACCAACAAACACTTTATAAAGAATTACTAAAAGCATATGTGACGTAAATGAGGTAGCTTTGTGTAAATAAATAATTTTTATTCTAAGGATGTAATTTAAAGTTACCATGTGACGGAAATGAAAATTGTGACGTTGGTTCAACAAGTGCATTTTCAAGTACTTTATTGTCATGTGCAGTACCTTCCCAACCAACAACAACAAAGGTAAATCGCATATCAAAATCACAAGCACATAAGACATTTTGTGATGTTCTTCCTTTGCGATTACGATATGCTTGTTGCACCGCTTTAGGAACTTCCCCTTTTATATATGTTCCATCAATCGCACCAACACAATCCTACCAAATAAAAAATACATCAATATTAGTTTAGTGAACATAAAATAAATTGAAAGCGTTATAGAATGCACTTAATAAAAATAATGTTTGTAAGAGTAATAAAATTGTGTTTCCAAGACAATGCAAAGCCATAAAATAAATATTATCTCTTTAAACAAAGTTGATAGTGAGTATGTAACTAAATACTAATAACTTACACATAAAATATAAATGCGCACTTATTAAGGCTATAAAATAAATTTATTAATGTATTTGAAATGTTACCTTAAACCAAGGCCAAAATCGAGTATTATGTCGAATTTTGGAATGTACACCTGTCATATTTTTTGGTTGTATAAATGTTGGTGCCATCTTGCCAATTGTCTTGGCAACTATTTTAACATGCCGATTAATTGTTTCAAGTGAATGTCGAAAAGTAAATTTTAAAAAGTAATGATGTGATTATAAATTTTATTTACATATGAAATAAATGGTTTGTAGATATAAATGTGGGTGTTTTTAAACAAAATATAAACTTGTGGATCAATTTTTATATTAAAAATATCTCAAATCATGATATGGAATTCCCCATATCATGGTTTTTGGAGAATATAGAATCACATCTCATGATATGGAATCATGAGATGAAATTAGCGTAAAATCGCATGTCCAAACGCTGATTCCATCTCACGATTCCATATAGTGATATGATATCGCATGGCCAAACACCTACTAATACTTTATTCAACATTATTCTTACACACTTTACTGAACAATCCCTTTTAATTATAGAGTTTAACTAAAAAACACTATCAGTGGATGGTTTCTTTGCACGTTCAAGAAATATTATTGCTTATTTCTTATAATGAATAATATTCTCAATTATTTTCTTCTTTTAATAATTAAATATAAATAAAATAATAAATAGTAAAAATGAACTCTTAATTCGTTCATCCGATTTTTTTTTAGAAGTATGATATTTTATTTTTTTATTTTTCACCCATTTAGAAGTATGATATGACTTATCAAAATTAGAGAAGATTCCATTTTTTATCATAATCTTTAGTTTACGGTTTCATTTGTTTAACATTACTGGAATATACCATCGAAGATAGAATAATAAATCGTAATTCTAATCGTAACTTTCTACTTGGAATCTTTTTCTGTTTTGAAAGTAAAGATAGAATAAACTTGATTTAATTTACATAACAATATATTAATAAATCAAATTTGATTAAAAAAAACTATCTACAGTAAAACCTCACTAAATTAATACTCGATTAATTAATAATCTCTCTAAGATAATAATTTTCTCCGGTCCTGACTTGGGCCAATGGAAAAAATCACTCATTTTGATAAGATAATAAGATAATATATTTTCAGAAGACCCCTTTATAAATATATGGTCTCATTAATATTATAAATTAATAATTCTTTAAAAATATAAATATATCTAAGATAATTTAGTGAAATATGATTCTATTAAGATCTATTTCTTGTTCAAATTTAAATCTAGTTGAAGCTCATCTCTAACTTTTCGTATTGCATTCAAAAGTTTCGGTGCTATCTTTTCTAATTGCACCATAAAATTGTGAAGAGTTCTAGATGTGATATTCTTACGCATAACTAGTTTCAAATGTATTGTATCATCTTCAGCTTTATCATCAGCATGGTCTTTCCAATGGTATACACAATTTGTTCTAAGCTTTGGACATATGAACATATATCATTTTCACCCATTCAATAAATTTTACTGTACTTATTTAGTCTTCTTTTGCTTAGGACCTAATCAATAAGAGTGATTTTCTATCATGAAAATTTGAGATATTTTAGAATTTTCTTAAAAAATAAATTAGATCAATATTTTCTGATTATGTAAAAAAAACATCCACTGACAGCTATCATGTTCTTCCAAAAATATCTTTGTTACAGACCACACAAATCGAATATCTACGGAATTATTTCTAACACAAAAAGAATGTGCAATTCTTAAATTGGATTAACAGCTAATATGAAAAAAATAACTTTGAGATCCAAATTATTTGATTCGTATGCTTAAGTCGAATGTCTTTCTATTTCTCTATCTCTATAATATTGAGATAAAGTTTATGTACACTTTATTATTTTCAGATTCAACTATGTGAAATTTCGCACAGAATATGTTATTGGTCCTTTTTACTTGCCTATTATACAAAAAATATATTTTTAAATATATATATGTCCTTAACCTTAATTACTAATTATCCTAATTATTTTTTTAAAAATTCTATGTTTTCGCACAAAAGAAAAGCATGTTTGAGAGGGGATTGGGTATTCCCACCTACCACTTTAAATATTATTCTCTCACTCTCTCTTTCATCTCAAATTAATTATCGTAATTTTTAAAAATAAATATCTCAAACTATTATTAATCATTTTAAAAGTTTTAGATAATTACTTATTATTTTTAAATTTTATTTTTAATAATAATTATCATTAAAAACTACAAAGACATTTTCTAATGAATGATTTTTATATTTAAGAAAACGTATAAAAAATAAACACCACATATAATTTCAGCCGTAGTTAATGTGAAGCAGCAGCTAGGAGATTAGGTTTCCCACCTACCAATGAGTACTATCATGTATTTAAGTATTATATCTCTTAGTGAAAATTTTCGTCATATTTGATCATGAAAATAATTTTTTAATTTTTTATTTTAAAAAAATGAAATTGGGTCTGAAGTTATGTTTGATCATATCTTTTTTTGAAATAAATAATTAGAACTTAATACTATGTTTAAAGAAATATGAAATATGATTCAAATGTAAAATATAATTTAATTAATACTATTTTATAAAAATATGAAAATAGGATAAATGTGAATTTAAAAATGCAAATTCGTTGGCTATAACTTTTCTTATAGTAGTTATTTGACACATATGATATTATACAATTACATAAAATAATATTTAAATAGAACATATATATCAAATTATGTAATATATATCACGTGTTATTATGTAAAATAATATTTACACTGAGCCTGAGGATATATTTTTTAAGTTGAATAATTATGTAATATATATCACGTGTTATTTCTTGTTTTAATAATAACAAGAAGACGAAAAAGAAAGAAAAAATATCACAATACAACCAAGTCTTGTCCATTTCACTAAAAGATGTTTTACTGATTTGTTATATTGTTATACGAGATGACTTGGTTAGCTAGTTGGAGAGTGGTTATTTATACAAACAATTCAAAATCGATCCTCAATATATTGCATAGGACTTGCCTAGTGTAGTTTGTAAGCTATTACACGAGGAAAGGAGGGGGGGGGGGGTTACTCAGTGCTTACCCAAAAGATAACAGTTGTGAGTCTGCGACCCAAAAGATAACAGTTGTGAGTCTGCGACCCAAAAGATAACAGTTATGAGGTCTGTGACAAAGCTTGAAGCTGTTGCAGGTTATCCTAGAGTTGTGACAGAGCTTGAAGTTGTTGCAGGTTATCCTAGAGTTCTAAAAAGAAAAGAAATTGATCAATTATTTATATTTATTTAATTATGTTTTCATCATACTTTACCTAAAATAAACTGTAAATATTTTTTTTCTTAATTATGTACTAGAACAATTTATTTGGGATTTTGGTAGGCTTTGAAAACGTCAGTACATACAATAATATGTGGGTTCTTTAGTTAACTTTTTAAATGTGTAAATTTTAGGTTTAACAAACATAAATATCATATTTGTATGCTATAGTTATAGTTTACATAATTACCCTTCATAGCAAATTTTATGTTTGCTATGGAGCATCATATCTATATAAAAATCACAGGCAGCTTTGATTTGTATAAAATCGTAGGCATTTAATTTTTATAAATCGCAGTGATTTGTTTAAATCGGGTGTCTGTGTCTATGAAAATTGCGTCTATATATGTATATGTTCTTTATGTTTGTATATTTGCATAAAATTTTAATTTGTATACAATTGAATCGAAATAAAATATTTGTATATCAAGTATCTCTATTACTTTATACAACACAAATTATACATTGTAATTTATATAATTTGTGTTTGTATAAAGCGAGAAAGAGAGAAAGACAAAAGAGAACTGGTAGGGAAAGATCTGTATTTGAATAATTATAAGTGTATAGGACGAAAATATATGTATTTGTATTTGTACATAGTTTTCTCTCGCTATATACAAACACAATTTATACATTTGTGTTTGTATAAAGTGAGAGAGGCAACGGAGAGTGGTGAGCGAGATCAGGGAGAGTGGTGAGCGAGATTTCTGGGGAGAGAGGCGAATGACAAGTGTTTGCTACGAATTAAAATTAAATGAATATGTGGTTATAACATTTAATTTGAATTAATAGTTTTCTATTTTATACAATTTTTCCTTTTAAAAAGATGTCTTGAGATGGGCCATATGCAGAGGCGGACCCACACTATGGAGAAGGGGTGCACGTGCATCAGCTAACTTCCGAAAAATCATATGTATATCTATTTTAAAAAACTAGAAGAAATTATGATATAGTTAACAGAGCATCCATAAGATGCATAGAAGTGTCCTTGTTCTACTGGTACAAGCTAGAAATATTACCCTTTAGACCACGGTTTGAATCCAACTAAAACCTTTTTTTTTTAATTTTTATTTTAAGTTTAGCTTAGATCTCATATTTGAGCTAAGATTATATTGGTACACACAAAGTCTTCAAATTCTGAGTTCGCCTCTGATCATATGTGACGAATAATTTACTATAGTGGCAAACACTTATAATTGAGGGGTATATATTGACACTTCTTAAATTTTATACGATTTTACTTCTTAAATATTCTGTCTCCCCCAACACTCACGGAGGACGTGCTAGTTTATGTATGTATCAAAACATCAACTCAAAGAAAAATAAGTAAACTCCCAAGTCCTAAATTATAAGTATAATTAATATTTTTTGTGAGGTGTAGGTGGTCGGGGTAGGGGTAGTGATGGGTGGGATGAAAGGAAACAAAAACTAAATATTTTTTTAAAAAACAAATTATTTTTTGGGAAGGGGCATGGGTGTGGGGGAGGAGTGGATAAGAAATTTTGTTTCTAAAGTTTTTAATATAATCTCTATAATACTATGGATATTCATTGGATAATTTATTTTTATTAATTTAAAATATGAGTCGAGTTGAGTATTATATATTTTATTTAACAACATTAACTTTTCAGCTCATGAAGAACAACTTGAGCAATCCTTATCTAGGATTTTAACTCATGTTTACCCTATTTCTGGCAGATTTTAAATTTTCGAGGGTGATGGATAATATTTTAGATTAAGGTTGAGTAATTTTCAGATATTTTATTTAACAAACGGTTTCACTATTCATCTTCTTCTCCGGCGAATAGCTCACCGGAGCTCCGATGAGCCACCCACCTCCTCTCAAATCCAGACAGGATTAAGTGCCTCTAATAGTAGATAGTAACATATTAGATTCAACATGTATTCAACTAATAGTAGATAGTAACAATTGAAAATTACAACAAAATAATACAATAATCGAGGTATATACAAGAAATAAAAATACAGATAACTATTAACAAAAAAGAACAAGAAATAATAAGAGAATACTACGTACAACTACTAATATAAACGGACATAAAAATACTGCACTGTTACCTACCTACCAACATTTTATCCTAAACACATAATATTATAATTGCTGAATTGTGTGATCTCTCGTGTAAAAAAATATTATTATATTATTTATATTTACTTAAGTATGTTTTCATAATATTTTATCTAAAATAAATTATAAAAAAATATTTTACTTAATTATGTATTCCAACTTCATTTGGGTAGACTATAAAAACGTCAGTAATAATGCAACACAACTGACAAAGAAACTTGAGAACGTCAGAAACAAGAATCCAATAGTATGTGTGGTCTTTGTTTACTTTCAAAAACATTAACTCAAGCAAATAACATGTGCATCAATAAAGGCTGTTGGGGAATACTGATACATATTTCTTCGGCCTGAATCAGAGGTTTCGGGTTTTATCCTTTACGTAAGATTTTTTTATGTGAATCTAAACTTAGGATGTTAAAAGAATATGAAAAATCGATCGAACCGATTTATGTTATTTTTTCAATAAAATCGTGAACTTTTATTTAAGTGTATAGCCGTTCTGAATAATTGGGATGGACTTTTTAATTTATAAAAAAAATAAAAAAAAAATTCGAACCAAACCGAATAACCTTACATGTATGTAAAAATATATTTTATATATTAACAATATGTTATAAATTTATAGGAGTAATAAATTTTATAACATTTTTCAAATACAAATATAACCTAGGTCTTAGGGCTCTAGCTAGTGACTAGATGGTATTGAGTCTTTTGTCACGGACTTAGAGTACTTGCTAAGACTCTGTGCGGCACTTGACAACTTACTCACTATTCTTTCAAGATCTTGTAAGCTCAAGTAAGCCTTTTATGTTAAGATCGCTAAGGAAATGAAAAGGAAAGACTTAGAAAGATCAAGAGAGTTTTTGGAAGAAGGCTTTTTGTATTAGCTTGGAAGAATGCTTACAACTTGCTTGGTGCCTTTGCAAATGGTTGGCACCTCTATTTATACTACTTCCTAAGGACTAAAGTGCAATTAGTATTTACATGATAAGTCCCTAGAATATTTACACTTTGGTCCCTCATCTAGAGAATTCTACTTGGTCTAGAATTCTCCAAGACCTTCTTGAAATATCTCACGGATTCTAGAATTCTCCGCAAGCCTCTCCTTAACTCTAGAACCTTTCCGCCCCTATTTGGACGTGTAATCAGCCTGACAAAGTGGCGGGACGTCACACGCTCCCCCACCTGATGATGCGGCGACCGCGGCGCATTGCCGTAGAAACTCCCGGATTTGGTCTTTGAATTGCCACAAGTCTTCATACTTTTCCCACGTGGCCTCCTCCGGAGATTGTCCCTTCCAATGTACAAGGAACATGGCGCTGGCTTGTTGACCCCGCTTTCGTTTGGCTTGATAATCTATAATGGCTTCAATCTCCCGGTCATGCGAGGCGGTGACAGTAATGGGTGCCCGTTATGACTGATTCCGGCTAGCATCTTCCTTGTCCTCGTGGTACGGCTTGAGGACGCTTGCATGAAACACCGGATGGATTTTATAGTGTGGAGGCAACTCCACCTTATATGAGATCTTGCCCACCTTGGCAACGATTTTGAACGGACCCTCATATTTTCGCACTAAGTTTTGATGAACGCCCCTTAGTGCCTTGAACTGTCTTGGATTGAATTTTACCAAGACCATGTCGCCTTCTTTATAGTTCGTGGGACGCCTCTTGCGGTCGGCAAACTTTTTCATTTTGCTTGCTGCCTTGTCCAAGTAGGACTTAGCAGTGTCAAGCTGCTCTTCCCATCCTTTGGCAAGATGGTAAGCTCCCAGACTCTTTCCCTCGGAAACTGCTGGTAAAGAATGTGGAGTCTGGGGCTACTGGCCTGTCGCCAATTCAAATGGAGTGCGCCCGGTGGACTCGCTCCTTTGTAAATTATAAGAAAACTGCGCCATGTCTAGGAGCCTGGCCCAATCCTTTTGATGCGCACTGACATAGTGCCTCAAGTAGCACTCCAACAGGGCGTTGACGCGTTCGGTCTGGCCGTCGGTCTGCGGGTGAAAACTTGTGGAGAAGTGAAGCTTTGTGCCAAGCGTCTCGAACAGTTCCCTCCAAAAGTTTCCAGTAAAGCGGGGGTCTCGGTCGCTAATGATGTGTCTCGGCAGCTCCCAATATTTCACCACATTTTTGAAGAACAATCGAGTGGCCTCCTTTGCGGTGCATCCGGCTGTGGCGGGTATGAAGGTGGCGTACTTCGAGAATCTGTCTACCACGACCATAATAGTTCCATACCCGTCGAAATTAGGTAGGGAAGTGATGAACTCCATGGTCACGCTTTCCCATGGGCGTTCCGCTACGGGTAGTGGCTCTAGTAGTCCTCCCGGATGCCGTTGCTCCACTTTGTCTTGTTGTCACACAAGACAAGTCTGCACATAGCACTCGATATCGTCCCGCATGCGTGGCCAGAAGTAGATAGCCTCGATCAGCGCCCTCGTTCGTCGCTGCCCTGGATGCCCGGCCCACGGTGTATCGTGGCTTTCCAATATGATCCGCCGCCTGATAGACCCGAACTTCGGCACATAGACCCTTCGACCGGATGTGAGCAAAAGGCCATCTTCCACCCAGAAACGCCTTGTCTTGCCTTGGGTGGCTAACTCCATTAACTTCTTGGCCTCGGGGTCATGTTGCATGCCATCCTTGATTGCATCTTGGATGTCACAGTGGGCTGTTGTGATGGCAGCAAGTTCGGCCTTCCTGCTTAGCGCGTCGGCCACGACATTGCCTCTTCCCGGCTTGTACTCCAAGGTGTAGTCAAACTCAGCTAGAAAATCTTGCCACCTAGCTTGTTTCGGGGT
>JAJOOS010080386.1:0-48015 GCA_029582725.1 Solanum chiquidenum | reverse complement strand
CGTAATTGGAAGCCTCTATTAAATATATCTACGGTCCCTACTATGCCTGATTAATTGACCAAGTTTGAAAAGAAGGACAAATTAATTTTATTGTTGATTTTCTTTAAAGGATGAATTATTTGAGAATTAAATATTGAGTTAGTGACAAAAACGTTTGGCCTTGAATGGATGAAAACGTTTTTGTATTAATCTCAGTTTATTCTCATGATCCTCTTGATTGCTCATTAAGCCTGAAATTTATTTGGACGTTTTTTCTATTCATTCATGAGTTGGAAAAAGAGTATAAATAGGCTGGATGTGGCATGAAAGAAATGATCCTTTTAAAAACAAACAAGTAATACTTGCCCACACAAGTAACTTGGTAGTAACAGTTAATCAGGAAATAGGAGAAGATCGTAGTTCTGGATCCTTGGCATCTGGACGACTTTTGTAGAAGTCTCAACAGGTTAGTCTTCTTCTAAATTCGTTTATGTTATATTGTTTAGTCTATATGTAAGAATTGTGATCCTGAATATAGCTTCCGTTGTGCATATTCTAACAGTAGTAATGTTAATGAAGAAACTTTGTGGTGATGTTTTATGATGCAAAGGCCGATGGGGACAATGTCCTTTATGTACAAGGCTGGCCAAGATTCTTGGGACAGAAAAAATAAAATTGCAGTTTTGCTTCAAAAAATTGATAACTTGATATTATATTTCACTTTAATATGTTTCTTTGTAATGCTTGAAAATGACAACACGTTAATTTTAATTTTCCACATAATATACTTAAGACCACAAGATCGAAGAATATTTTGATATTATACTTGACATAAATTTTTAAAAGTCTTCTTTATTATATTTGTAAGCATTGAACCGACCCTGATTATGTATAGTGAGACAAGTGTTTGGTCTGTAGTTGAAATTAATGAGAAGAGAGTATATATTCCATTTACTAAATATATAATTGGTAACCCTTTAGGTGTACCAATAATAGATGCAGATACAATGATGCAGCATTGGCGGTCCTCTTTTTCTTTTGGGTATAAATTTCATTTAGCCTTGATTCTTATATTGGTTCGAAGAATCTAAGTCTAGTTTACTAAAATGAAACATCTTTAGAATTGGGCGGTTTAACTAATTAACTCTTATCACTTCAATCTTTATTAATAAAAATATATCAAGATAAAGGTAGGTTTGTACGAATATTTTGGTTTAAGAAATTGTGGGATATCTTTTGGAAAAATCTACCAAGATGAACTTTCTTATCTACTATACAAGTGTCTTGAGATTATTAAGAATTTGAGAAATAGCCACTACATTTCTTTTAAAATAATTTTAAAAACTTGGGGTAAATATATAACTTTACAAAAAATATAATATAATCCCTATACACACAGTTAAATAATTATTATTTGAACAAAATCGAGACAATTTTTCTGAAAAAGAACTTTCGACTTTTCTTCTCCAAACCGCCTTTTCATCTTCTTCAACATTTTCATCTTCTCCGACTGGCTTGTCTTGGAACCATACGTAACTCGAAAATAAGTTTAAGCCTTTCCGAAATCTCCATTTGTATCCTACGCTACTGGTGAAAACTTTTATTCAATCTTCTTCCCCAAGTTGCTAAACTAGAGGTGGAATCACTAAAACATCTGCTCCTGTTGCTTTTAGAATTAAGAAACAAAAGGTCGAGAGATCATGATCATAATATCAATCTCATAAGGGATAAACTTACACCTGAACTTGTTCCGAAAAGTTAGTTTCACACTTTAACTAATATGGTGACCTATTACACACCTCTGCTACTAAAAGTGAATTTATTTACCCCCTAGACGTATAACACCACTCTCACAGCGGGAGGTGTATCACACTTGCACCACATCAATTAATGTCATCTCACTGCCACATTAGATGTCATATCAGATTTTGAATAAAATTCTCCATGTCATTCAATTGTTACTTCTTCAATGAATATCACCATGAAACTACTAACATTGCCGCCATATATATTATTACCAGATCTATATATTTCACCATAAAAATTAAAATAGTCGCCACAAATTTCACCACCTACGGTCAAACCCACCATCGAAAGCACACTATCACCATCATCCCACAAAAATTGTAAAGATCCACCCTAAAATTTGACACTCATAAACAAACTCATCACCAAATTACATCATCACCATCGAAAGGTACAAACCCTCACTAGATATCACCATCACCATTGTCAATATCGATTTTTTCTCCTTCGCCATCTTCAATTCCCACTTCTTTGTCATCCGTCACCAACAAATCCATCATTATATTTTATTTTTTAAACTCAATCATCAATTTTATCAACCACCAACTAAGTCGAAAAGAAAAATCAAATATAATAGAGACGGTGAAATCAAATAAGCATTAAAATAGAATAGGATGAGGAATGGGGGAGAGGATTTTGGTGAAGGTATGGTGGGGTGGATGGAAACTGGGTGTGAAAAATGATGAAAAAATAAATAAAACAAAGAAGATGAAGAAGACAAGTTACCTGTGAAGAAAAATAAGAAGAAGAATGGGGTCGGGGTAGGGTGATAGTAGAAAACCGATTTTGATTTAATTTTTTTTACTTTATTTATTACAAAACGCGCTTTTCATTTTTATTTTTAATTTTTTTTGTCATGTCAGTTTGGGAGAGTAAGAAAAAAATTCATTTTTGAATAGTACAGGTGTGTAATAGGACGACATGATAGTTTAAGTGTGTAACTGACTTTTCGAGACAAGTTCAAGGGTGAATTTATATCTTTTCCCATCTTATAAATCAGTAATTTGATAAACTTATTAAATCTATGAAAGTGATGTGATGTGCATGAATTTTTAGTATGTTTGTCGCCCTAAAATTGTCCCCGCCATTGTTTAAACATTGAAATTGAAGTTGATCATTGTTACTTATTTTTTATTCTTACATATTACAATCGTAGCTATAAATAAAATTCAAACTTTTGAGATACACTTGCATTAAATTGTGGAGTTAGTCTAATTAAATATAGATTTATCGTAAGCCATTTGGGTTCGATAACTCGGCTCTTTTAGAGCCACTATATTACTTGCGTGACTACATACATTTGCGTGTTCATTTAGAAGTAATGGTATTCGTATAATACATGTATTACTTGCCATGCCAATTTATGTGTTGTCCACAATTCAACCCCAAGGGTGTTTTGTTACCAATAGAGACGATTCTGATAAATTTCTTTTGAAGAGAACATTCAAACGGTAATTCCAGATATCACTAGGCTTCATGGGCAAAGTTGTGTCACCCATATGAGGGAGGTAGAGCTAATTTTAGGAGATGGGGGGATACTTAAAAAGCTCTTTAGCTAAAGTATGATCTATAAGTTTCAAGCACTCAAATTGTACTCTAGTAGAATTTCAAAGTAAGAATCGTAGAGTTTTTGAGGTTGTTTGAGAAAGTTATTATATAGAAGGTTAAAGAGTTATCGAAATACATAATACAAGGAGTGAAGTTATGCTGAGGGAGAGTAGTTTGTTCAATAACCATATAATACAAGGACTAAACTAAAAATAGGATAGTTTTCTTGGTACAATAATTGAATACGTAAACTGAAAATTCAAACAAATGAGAAGAACGGAATATTACTTTGTCATTAATTATTAGGCACACTCGTTTTTTGGCTTATAAGGGATGTGGATGGGTGAGTTTAATTTGGGGTTTTTCTTCTTCTTAATTTACATGGATTTTACATTTTGGCTTATTTAATTAATGACGTGAACGTATTATAGCTAGGCATGTGTAAAAAATAATACGGTAAAGCAAGATATGTTTTATGTCAAAAAATAAAGGCATGAATGAACAGTTTGTTAGACGACAATAGCATAAATGAGCTAAACTTTTAACGAATAACATAAATGATTTTTTTAAAAAGTTCGATAGCATATTTGATCTTTTTTCCTAAAATAAATGACTCAGATTCCTACTTCCAAATAGGGGTGTACATAGGTCGTATTGGTTCGGGTTATTCAAATACCAAATCAAATCATTGGAGTCAGATTTTGAAATCTATAAATCAAGTCTAACTAATAAAATTCAGGTTTGTCAATCTAAATTTTTTCCAAATTTATTGGGTTAAGTATTCATACAAACATATTATTTACTTGTAATTCAATTTTTTCTGTAGTTATACCAAAACACAATTATCTAAGGTGTTTGTAAAAAAAATAACACAAAATATGAGATAAGTGGACACTAAAATAGTTAATATAAAATAATAAAAAAATCACATAAAACAAATATTGCAAATTACACAACAATAACATACTAGTGAAACAAATATTGCAAAGTAACAAGTTACACGAAAAATGATCATAATTTAAAATTATTAACTCATGCTAAAATACATCTAATAAAAATTAATTACATGACTAAATATTAAAAAGAAAAACCAAAATAGATTATGTATATTAATTGTTTAAGCCAATATAAAAAGAGTAAGAGAGACTTATAATATTCCATTCACGAGATAATTGGGTTGTACCAAAAACAGATGCGGATGCAACATTATATTGATTGTCATGTTCTTCTTTCGATGGAAGCATCAAAGTCTAGAATTGGGCTGTAAGTGGGCGGTTTAACAAACCCTTACCACTTCATAAATCAAAATATATACTATGGAACAAGATAAAGTTTGATTTGTAAGAATATTTTGGTTCAAAAAATTGGAAGATATCTTTGGAAAAATCCACCATGAATATTCTTGTCTTGCTTAATTATATGGAATTTCAAGATGAACTTTATTATCTCTTCTCTTATCTACTGTACAGTGTCTTGGTTGTGGGTGAATATACACATGACACATCAGTAGCAAATGAAAGAAATATCAAAAGGAGAAACAAAACAAAAATGCTCGAACCGACTCATTAAACACCTTATCATTAACAATGTCAACCCAAGACCGTTCCCAGACACAAATGTGACTAACCATAAACTCATTCAGGATTTTAGGATCCTACCCAAACATGATCCTTAAGGCTATATACCAATTGGAACCTTTCAGATTCAATCTTTCCTTGCTTGTGTACATTCAGCCGCTACAATGACATCCTAATTACTTCATTAAGATACCAATTGGACTCAATCCATACCACAAACGATAAACCTCATAAAAAGAGTGAAGAAGTGAGAAAGATTCCTAGAATGTTTCATAGCCCCTTAAAAAATGTGTATGTCAATACACCAATATAATCCTCATATCTATACAAAAGGTTGAAAATCATCTATTCCCCCAAAACATTATTTTAAAAATCAAACTCCTCCCTTAACTTTATATCTTCTGCCCTTATTTTTTATCTTCTACCCTTGTACTTAAGGTATGCACTAAATTATCATTTTTTATCTTCTCTTTTTATATTTCTTTAAAAATTAAACTCCTCCCTTAACTTTATCTTCTACTCTTGCATTATCATTTAAATTTATTCTAAAAACGGAAAAGGGTCATATTTATTCTTGTACTCTTAGAAAAGGGTTGTATTTACCCTTAGTCATACTCTTTTGATATATTTACCCTTATCGTCCAACTATGAGTTCATATTTACCCTCGAAGAGTTAACTCATCTTCAGACCCCTATTATCTATGTGGCACTCACTTGTATTTATTTTTAATTCAATTAAAATTTCCTTCCAAAATAGTTCTTTCTTCTCTCCGCTTCTACTTTTCTCACAGGTAGCGTCATTAAGCAAAGTTCCTTTGCCAGTTTTAGCACCAGAATAAATATCAACAGCAAAAATGTCAGAATTTGTCCTCCATTTTAACTATAATTTATATGTAATTCTATGAGTTTGACAAACTAAAAGACCTTGAATTCAAGAAATAATGTACATAACTAATACAAGCTGGATTCCCTTCGTTCACAGCGCTTTAACAGATTTAATTATATCTTGTTTTTCTGTGAACACCCTGCCCTGACAAATAAATCGTACAAAGTAATACCAGAAAGAATGTTAGACAATGTTAGCCATTCAGATGTTAATTATTCATTATTACACCACACTCCCTTTTCTCACCCATTTCGTTTTTTTTTTTTTAGCCTTTATCTATTCGTAAAATAAATCAATCTTTAATCTATTTATTTATGTTTCATGTTGAAAGTCTTAATTTTTTGGTTAAGGATTTTGGCTTGTGGGTATGTTGATTTGGAATCACTGTGGAAGAGGAGAATGCACAGACTATTGCAACAATTCAAGATACTGCTAACTTGATTGAGGATCTCGTTGACAAGAAATTTTAGGAGAAAGTTGAGATGTAGAAGCTTGGTAGGATGGAGGGAGGTGTGTTGAAATATTGACCCCAGATTTGCCTAAGGAACATGTATAAATCTGTTCCTTTGCAGATTACACTAGTTACGTTATGTAAAACAAATAAAGTAATGACACAATATTTTGTCGCGGAAAACTCCAGTTCATAAAGGGTAAAAAACCACAACCTACACCTCTGTAGGTTTTAACTCCACTTCATCAATCTCTGGGCCTCAACAAAAGATTACAAACCTGTGTAACCTAAGAAATTATAAACTCTAATTCCTAGACGTCAAGAACCAACTAGATCATCGACTCCACTCCAAGTTATGAATTCAGATTAGAACTCTTACAATCCTAGGAACTAACTCTAATTCCTAAACTCCTGCACAAACCCCCCAAGGTTTATGTTCCCAAGTTTTTAAGTCACCCCAACTTGAAGACTCTATTCCTACTCCAGTTTATACTTCACTGGATCTAGAAAGAATTAAAGATACAACTCGATAAAAACTCTGTACAAGAAAACTTCACTTAAGAACTATAAATCATAAGCCTATGAATCAGTTATTCAATTTTTTGTTTCCTTGCATTGGCTGCACTTCGTAATTGGAAATCACTCAAATATGAACTCCCTCTATTTGATTGTATTCTACTTGTAATTCTCTATTTAAGTGCGCAAGTTTCGTTGGAAGATCCTTGCTCTGTTTATAGACTAAGTAGACCAAGAATCCTTTTTCTACTTCAACTCTGCTTCAACATGTTTTCCTACTTCAACTTTGCTTCCTTATCCGTGTGGAATTTGGAAAATCTTGTAAACTTATATTATGCACACTTCCTCTTCCTTGAAGGAATTCTTTATGAAAAGAAATCTTTTTGCATTGATTTCTTGTCGAAAAAATAACCCTTCCACCGCTTTATAACTTATAATTCGCTTGGTTGACGTTCTCATTATCCTAGTTGGATTCGGTTTGAAATGAACATGTCGGCCCAATCGGTTTTTTTCATTTGTTCCACTATTTGTCAATTATCAAAATCTTTCTTGATCTAAGAAATTTTCCATTTTTGATGATGACAAACCATTGCTTTTTGTGTGAATAGATCAATCTGTGTTATGTTAGTTTCTTAAAGCACAACACACAAAGCAAACACATTAGAGGATCAAGTTAGATAAATTGGGTTATAAATATTACACAAGCATATACTTCCCCTTTTTGACATCATAAAACACCGTGAAGATATACACCACACTAAGACAAGCAAATTCGATACTCACGACCGTTGGGGCTACCGCCTACACAAACACTTAAAAATCAAGAACTCAGTTAGCTATAGCAAAGCATTTGCACAAACATACGAGATAGAAATGAACATGAAAATCAAACCCAACATTAGCATTAATAAAAAAACATATACACCACAAATGTAATCAAAATTAAAGATAAAATCAAGCACTTGTGATGAGAAAAAAACTGAAAAGTCAAAGGCTAGAGTGGCTAGGCAATAGTAAAAGATCGGGAATGACAGGGTAAATAAAAGTCCTCTTTCATCGGCTCAAAAAACCTCTTTTGGATTAACAAAATTAATAGTCTTCTCAATTTCAAGGGTAGCCTTGGTCTATGCAAGCTCAGCCTTGAGCTTTGTGTTTTATTTTTATTTAGCAGGCCTACATGTTCAAGATCATAGTTCATATGTAGCTGGTCCATGGCATTTTGATGAGTTACACATATGACTTCAATTTCAGCTTATTTTTTTTCGTTTTGTATCACCTGTAAGGAACTGGTTCAATCAATCTTATGCCCTCCGGAGAAACAATAGTTCACTCATCTCTAACCCCCAAAATCAGTAATCACATTGCCTAAGAGCACTGTCCGCTTCCCAAAGTTCACAACTCTAAATTTATGAACATCAAGAGTGTCTTCTTATCCAAGAGATTCAGAGGAAGGTAATCCATTATCATTTCATTTACTACCGATAGTCGGATTGACCAGCTTTGAGTTAACATAATCTTAGGAGAAACATATTTTTTGACTTGCTTCTTTGATCATTTTTATTGAGATTTATCTTTGCTTTTTTTTTTTTTTTTTTGGGCCATAATCTCCTCATATTTAATTTCAATAGAGTCAATAAGAGGAACAAATTTTCCTCAGTATCATTTGTAGAGGAACATGTTCTCCCAATCTGTTCCCTAGATGTGGTACCATCAGATGCATCACCAACTATAATAATTTTTTACGTCAACCCTAAATCCTAGGCTATATGGATCTCAATAGAAGAACTAGGTTAGAAATAGCCCCCCCCCCATTGATTCCCCCTCACTAGATCCACCCAAGTTGAGCCTAACAACTGAACTTTGTTCAACTGTAGGGTCCCCAAAATATTCCCCCCACAAGGTGCATCCTCCAAAACTTCCTCAGTAATTTTAGAGACACCCAATACAGATTCCCCCTAAGAACAAGCACAACCTAGCTACTTTCTACACCACAACCTCTATTTTATAAGGCACCAAAGTAGAGGTGTCATCCACCGAAGTCATCTCAACCATAACATTAGATAGACCATCACACTTAGAATCTCCAAGAATGTCATTAAGAAACATAAATTGTAAACAATCAAGCATATACATGTTTCTTGAAGAACACTTTATTCCACAATTTTAGAAAAAGAGGATTTCGTGGTTAAGAAGTTTATGGAAGAGAAGGGTGTGAGTTGTAGAGACACACTAGGATAAGGCTTTAAATAGGCTTTTTGTAACACCCAAAAAAATTTCAAACTGAGACTCGAACCATCCTTTGTTGTGAGTAGAATTTTACCGAGGAATTTAAAATTTCTTGAGTGTCGAGTTCACTAGTTGTAGCACCTTGAGTTCCAAGAAGAACTAAAGAGATTCATTCAAGTCATTCCTAAGTTCTTCTAACTTTTGGGTCAAAATCAAATGACCATAACTCTCAGTACAAGATTAGTTAGGTGGCTCATAAGATATCAAATGAACGGTCTTTGAGTTTCTTTCCAACACCACCAAGTTTGTTATGTTTCAAGGTCGGATGAGTGAGATATGACCTTTTGAAGTCAGGCTGTCCGGTTAAGGAAAGTTACCCTAAAATAGTGAGGGGTATTTGTGTCTTTTCCTTACCCAATCAGATTTAATTCATTTTTAGTAATGTTTTAGAGGTCTAATCTGATTAGGTTCAGTTTCATAATTCTAATATATGCCTAGGTATTTAGTTGAAAGTTCAAAATGAAAAAAAAAGAAAAGAGAAAGGATCAAGGCATTCATTGAGATTCTTGAGAGTTGTTGTAGATTTTCGCCATGGATTTGATCCCTAAGAGGTATGTAAGTTTCCATAGTGTTGGGTTCGTCCACCCACAAGACAAACATGATTTTCATATTCGAATTAATTCATAAAGATTGAAATATTTACGTTCTCGATATTTGTTCTTGAAGTTTCATTCTAAATCTTGTTTTGTTGGGGTTTTGATAATTTCTTGAGATGAAAGTGAGTGTTTTGAGGGCTGTATTGAGTATATTAGAGCGTACTTATGTTAATTAATTGAATCCAAGTGACTGGGGAAGAAACCGTTCGATTCTAGACGAGTTAGGGTTAGAAAACGAGCAAAGAATTTTGTTCGATTTTCTGGGTTGGGGCCTGGCGCCCCGCGCCTGCCAGTGCACCCCAAATCCTCTTTTGTAGTTTAGGGGCTAGCGCCAGGGTTACCTGCCCTGTCCAGTTTGCATTCGGTTGCTCCGTTTAAGTTCTTTTAAACTGTACCTTCACTCGCTTTTGATTCTAATCACTCTAAACTATTTGTAAAAACCTATAAATCATTCATAACATGAGTCATAACCTTGAATTCATAATTCATAATTCAAATTCAAGGTAGAGTTAAGTCTTTATAGTTCTTTTAAACATTTTGAGAAAGTACCTTTGAGTCCTTTTGAGGATTCTTCTGCAACTTCTAATAACTTGTTTCAAGACTAGAGCAAGTGAGTATGAGAAGGAGGAGAATGTATTCATGAGTCTACTTTATCATCATGAGATTCTTCATATGATGAATCATAACTCTTGAATTCATAATTCAATTTTAAGAGAGAGTTAAGAGTAGAGTCAAGAAAGTCTTTGAGTTCAATTGTGAATCCTTGAGATCAACTATCGATTAGAACTATGTTTTGAGGAAGTAAGTATGAGAATGAGAAGATTCATATACATGAGTTCCATAATGTTCTTTAGACCCTTGAGTCAAGTCGTTCATGTTCATAAATTCTGCTTGAACTCCATACACTGAGGTTCTTTATTGCTATTAAGATCCCTGAGTTGATTCCTTCATGTTCATAATTCCACACCAACCCTATGATTTGAGTTATAAATTTTAAAAAGCTTTTTAAAGCCAACACTTGAGTTCTTAAACTGAGTTTTGAGAAGGTAAAAAATGAGTTTTGAGAAAAGAGTTTTCTAAAACATGATTAGTATGACAATCGAGTATGCCATCAATATATGAGCAGTATGGTATCTAGATATACCATCAATGTTTATGCAGTATGACTTCCCGAGTCATCAATGATAATATTATAATATGATTTTGAAATGTTTTTGAGAAAGAGTAGAATTGAGTTCATTTCCTTTGAAATGATATATGGGAACTAAGTATTTCTAAGACTAAATGTTTCACATTTAAGATGAGCGGAAACTGAGATTTCTAAAAGTGTTTTGAGCAGTTTAAGTACTATCTCTTTTAAGAGAAAGATTTTTGAGCAATTATCTCAAACCACAGAAAAAGTTATGTTTTTAAACATATGTGGTAGTTATATTTTGGGAGTAGTATGGAGCACGGATATGGGGAGAGTTCAGATAACTCACAACCCCATAAACGATGTAGCCAACGTGGGTAGAAAGGGTCATACTTTTTAGATGAATCCTTAATTCTTTTAGCATAGACTAGTTGATTCACTTAATAGTTAGATTCTATACCCCCGATAAGGTATAGGACGACTCTGGCAGTGTGAGGCAAACGTTGTATCATCACATAACTCATAGTGATGGTTGTCGGTTAGAGAAACTCCCACAGATAAATTTTGTGTTCTTTAATACATAGAGATATTTTGTATTCTTTAATACACAGAGATATTTTGTATTTTTTAATTGCCAGAGATACTTTATATTCTTTAATACACATAGATATTTTGTATTCTTTAATACATAGAGATACTTTGTATTCTTTATATACACAGAGTTTATTTTGTATTTTTATATACAAACAGGGTTTATATTGTATCCTTGCATATAAACTGAGTTACTATTGAATTTTTCAATACATTGAGTTGATTTCTACTGTTTTGAAAGCTTTCCATATATTGCATTTGTATTGTTGATTTATATTGAGTTGAGTATCCAGAGTTGAGTACGCAGAGTCGAATATCTTATAATTAAGTTGAGTCTTATTTCACTGAGTTGAATATCTTATTGTTGAGTTAAGCCTTACTTCACTGAGTTGAATATCTTATCTTTGAGTTGAGCATCTTATTCTTCAGTTGAGTCCTATTTCACTGAGTTGAATATCTTACCATTGAGTTGAGCCCTATTTTCTCTGGGTTGAGTGAGTTGAGAAGAGGTATGTTTCTTTTCCATCAGTTCAAGCTTATGTTTATGCTTTAGAATTCCCCTTACATGCTTGTACATTCAATGTACTGAGACATTTGGTCTGCATCGTTCCATGATGCAGAGACATATATTCAGGATCATCAACAGGCATTTCGTTGAGGTCATGGGATGTTCAAGTCAGCTTTGGTGATCCTTCTTATATTTCGGAGGACTTCACCTTTATCATATAGTTAGTAGTTTGAGATATCGTGGGTCTTGTCCCGATATCCTTTTGTAATAGTAGAGGCTTCATAGATAGACAAAGTTGAGTAGTTTTCAGTATGTATCTTGTTTGAGTTGTTTTTACAAACTCTGAGTTTTATATTGAATATTTTTAAGATTATTTTAAATATGAGTTTATTTAATTTAATTTAATTTTTAAGCTTGTATGTTTGAGTTAGTCTTCCTCTTGTAGTCAGCCAGGATGAAGGTTCGCTTGGGGACCCGTGATGGTTCTTGTCCTGACGTATCCAGGCACTTCATCCAATACTAAGAGACCACAGTCGTTCAATAATAATATACCCCAACTAGTGAGTTGGGGTCGAGTCCCAAGGGAGCGGTTTGTAATCGAGAATCAATAGAAAAGCAAAAATGTGTTCAAGTCAATCGTAACTATAGACATTTACGAGTAAAAACATATCAAATTAAAGGGTGACACAAGTGCCAAATATCAAAGGGTTTTTTATCATCACTAAGCAACTAAAAT
Organism: Solanum chiquidenum; assembly: GCA_029582725.1. Lineage (NCBI taxonomy): Eukaryota > Viridiplantae > Streptophyta > Magnoliopsida > Solanales > Solanaceae > Solanum > Solanum chiquidenum. The sequence goes on along the minus strand of JAJOOS010080386.1, from coordinate 35,403 downwards.
GATTACTAAAAACGAAAATACAAGTATGGAGATGGGATTCTTGGGATATGATAGGAATATGGGCTAAAATAAACAACCGGGTAAATGCTATTGATAGTAACTCCTTGTAAATTTGGTAACTAAGCTAGACTTTAGTGGGGGTAAATTTTCTCTTGAACAATTTACCCCGAATCAAATCGGTTTCTCTCAAACACTAATAAGCAGCAATGAAGCACAACCTTCGCCTTAGTCCATTCACTCTCTCGAGCTGAATGTGTGGGAGAGGGTTTAGGATCACTCTCTCGAGCTGAATGTGTGGGAGAGGGTTTAGGATTCACTCTCTCGAGCTGAACCCATGACAACCCAATAACCACAGACTATCGATTCAGTAGTTTTGGTTTTAAAACCTCTCTCTCGAGCAAGTCAAAAACACGAAGATAAAATTGTATTTGCAACTACAACCCCATTAAATTCAAACACAACTACTGAGTGAAATCACCTTTAAACAACAAATTAACTATCAATTAGCAACACCCAGCAGTAAATTCAACCCATATTCACATATTCACACCCTAAGAATTGGGGTTTTAGCTAGACATAGTAAAGAGATAGAAATCGATACCAAAAAGTGTTTTCATCAAATGGGTACGATAGATATTGTCTTTACACACGTCTAGAATGAAGAATCTTCAATACCCACCTTTAATTGCTTAGAAATAGAAACCTTCAAATCTTCAAAGCTAAGGAACAAAGTCTCCAAAACTCTAAGTTCTAAAAACTGAAATTAATTTTTTTTACTGGTTGCATACAAAAACTGATACAAAATTTGCTAAAACATCTGCTCCTAAACTTGAAATTTTAACAAGTATTTATAGTTGTCAAAAAGTGTGCTGCGAAGTACCACTCAACGCAGTTAGTCAAAATTGGCGATCCACGCGACGATCCGCCCTTTGGTCTAGTTCATCACCTTTCTGCATTGGCCTTCAGAAAATTTAAGTTCTGTAACTTTGGGTGATGGAGTACTGCATCGCGGAATCGTTTCCCAACTCGCCGACTCGATTTTCTGCTTCAGAGCTTGGCACAGTGGAACATTAGGCGAAACCATAGCCGTTGGGAGACTCGCCTAATGGTTTTGGCGATCTTCATGCTGTGTTTTCTTCGTTCTTTTTAGCTGCCTTGTTCCTTTCTGCCCAATAGTGTCCATGCTTAGTCTCTAACTCCAAATACCTGAAACTCAAGGATTTTAATCAGTTATTGAGACAAAATATGCATTTGAGGACACTAAATCTATCAAAATAAAGCCCTACAAGAGTCCAAATTGTGGACTCATCAACACCCCCAACTTAAAATTTTGTTTGTCCTGAAGTAAAACCTAAGTTCAGCAGTTCAAAAAGGATGTCTCTAATAGTGCTACACAAGACTTAATCATGAATGCACACAAAAAGAATCAGCTTACTCGTGCGAGGATCAATTGTGCACTCAAAGATTCAAGTTTTGACTCAACATTACCAAAGAATCTCAAGCTCACTATACTTGCTTCAAATGCAGGTTCAAGCCCAAAAAAAGTGATCAAATGCCCTCACATAAAGAATGATTCCATATTCACACACAATGGTTCAATCATTTAAAGTTTCGGAATCAAGATCAACACTCACACTCACAAGGATAAACAGAATGCATGATTTCACCCATAGGTTTGCCCGTATTTTCCAACCAACATTTGTTTCAGCTCACTCAAGATCAAAAAGGTCTTTTCGAGGCTTGTAACGGGGCTGAGTGCAAAGGTATGGTCATTTAGGCTCATTGGCTATAGTCCTCATGAAATACGGTGTGAACAACACTTCCTTTCTTTTTCTTCATCATTTTTTTCAGTCGTGCTTTCAAGTCATCCCATTATTCACTTTCCATGGACTTTTGGAAACCCCATTTCTTTTTCTCTTCTCACAACTTTATTCCACAACTTTTTCATTCTTTTCTTATTTTTCTCTCTTTTTTTTTTATGGAGGGGTTCTATTGTTTTCAAACTCATGGGTTAAAGGGGTGTCTCTTGCACTTCTTGATTTAATTTCTCTTTTCACCACACCCCCAACTTAGACTTTTGGCCTAAGTTGGCTATTCATACAAAACACTAATCATGAGGATTATGGGTAATTGGTCAAGAAATGTCATATTTTTATCAAGTTTCTTCCAAGAAAAGGCTAAGGCTGAAAGGGTGTTCAAAAGAGGTTCACACACTCATAGGGTAAACCACAAAAGAGGGATAATGTCAAATTGTTTCACACTCTCTAACGTTGCCTATGATCGCATCAAGAGTTCGCATCACTTAGTCAGCCTGACCAACGAAACAAATTCTAGGTGTCATCACACATGGTTCACGGTAAGCGCATCACTCAAGGCATTGAAACCAAAGTCAAACAAGACTCCACACTTTTGCTAGTGTGCAATGTTCATCACAAGAGACTCAATTCGATACTTGGCTAGTCACAACTAGATGCAAGGGGTTCACATATTGTCTATTCAACTTCAATTGGTCTCATCGTAGCCGCACATTAATTTTTTGTTCGATTGAGAGCACTATTTAAGTTATTTGTATTGATCAAAATTGGTACTCAAATTTGCAAGAAAACAACCACATTCAACATATATAAGAGGTGGCAAAAATTTTCGGAAGGGTCAAAATCATTTACAATTAAAAGCAAAGAGCCACAAGCTCAAGCATCCACAAAAGCACTAAAAACACAATTTTTAGCTCAAAGCCCAAATATAAGCACAACAAGAATGTCACACAAAAAGTGGGCCTCACCCCATCACAAATTAAAACATTTGTCCTCAAATGCACACAAGATTATCCAAAAGTCAAAAGAATTAAAGACAGAGAGGGAGGTAAAGAGAGGATCCTATCTACGCAGTTGCTCCATCTATCTGGGCATCAGTGCCTGGTGCATCAGCCTTTTCTCGGGTCTCAGTACCTGGAGTTCCTTAAAAGGAACAATAGCACCATACTCACCAGGAGTTGCTATATGTGTGTTCGCTTATGAACAACTGTATAAAGTCCCTGGACCCATGAAGGAATAGATGGTCTCGTTGAGTAATCTTCCTGTCAGAAATGGGCCTCTTGCCCTTGCCTTTGTTTCCAAGTGAAGGTTTTTGCTTGCCCTTCTTGGGAAGATTTGACCTCCCTTCATTTAATTTGAAATTTCGTGCTATAATCTTTTGGGGTGGCACGATTTTCCCAACAACTTTTGGTCTAGCCATGTCTGCAAAGCATTGAGACAAAGTTAGGAAATATTCAAACAAAATCATAGAAAATCAGTTTTAAAGCTATGGCAATTTGGCGATGGGAGACCCTTTTAGAGAACCGCCGACAACTTTTGGTGAGCAAGAACCAGCTCGCCGAAAGTTATAGTGCGAAAATGATACAGGGGTGCAGACTAAGGGCGATCAAGAAATCTTTCAGTGAGTCACCGAGTTCATCGGCAGCTTCAGGCTTCTCGCCAAAAGTTACAGAATCTAACAACACATAAAGCATGAAATTAAATGCGAGATAGGGACATTAGGAGAACCGCCGAGTGGTTCAGCGAGCTCGAGCCAGCTTGTCAAACGACCCAATGTGCCTAATTTCAACCTAGATTCTCAAAATCAACCCTGCAACCCCCGAAAACAAAATTAAAGCATGCACAATACAAATTCTAACAAGATCCATACCATACAAGCACTACCCCACATAATTTTAATCTTTTTCAAAGCACCAAGCTATGGAATTTCAACAATCAAAACACTATGGGAAATATATTCAAATTAAAACCAACATTTAAGCATACTAATCCTATCAGACAAGCCCAACACATGACAACAAACTAAAATCATTTGGATAAAAGTTCAAAATGTCTAAAACAAACTCGGGGATAGGAAAACCAACATTTAATGCTGATTAAGTTCAGATTGAATTGCTAGGAGGCAATGTAATTCGAATTCTGAGCACAAATCGATGACTAAAACACTTAGAGATTACAAAAAAATATAGAGAATAACGTGCATGTGTGAGTTTGTGAAGCGTTAAAAAGAGGGTAAGTGAAGGAGTTTGAAAAATATAACCTTTTGGCCTTAAAAACTATCCAATTTTTTCCCGTTCAGCAACATTAGTATTACTCGCCGATTCGCTCGGCGAAGCGCCAAGTAGACACTTACCTCGCTGAATTTTATCGAACTTCCAGTTGATTTGGAGATCCAAATGGCAGACTATATCGGAGTGGCCAACTAGGTCAGCGACTCGCTAATAATTTCCTGTTTTTTTCCGAAAGTTATAAACTCCAACATAGATTTGTCTTGAGTCCAATGGCGGTCTGAGTCGGGGTTGCTGACCCTTTCGGTGATGCGCCGACTGGACTTTTTTCTCGCCAATTTCCCTATTTCCGAACACTTTCCACACGTTAACCTTCACAACCAACACACCATTATTAGAACCAAAGAAATATAAACAAATAAGAAAACTTGGGTTGCCTCCCAAGCAACGCCTAAGTAAACGTCGCGGCACGATCCAAGTCCACCTTCAAACCTCATTCTTGGGGTTAGCCATAGTATCACTAGGCGAACCCCCCTGCTGTCTAGAGTTGAGATTAGACGATATATGACCCATTTGGGTCTCCAACTGCTGGATTGACACTGAATGAGAGGTGATGGTCTGGCAAAGGGTAGACACATCTTCTTTCATTTCTTTTAAAATCTTGTCTGACCCTTCAACTTTATTGAGGATAAGAGAGAGCATATCCTCAGACCTACCACCTTACGAATCTTTTGGCTTTTGGTGCTCATGGGGAGGTATATATCTATCCTTCTCCCCATCCTTCCAATTTGGATTACGGTCCCTCTATTAACGATCTCGATCTTTCCAACCTTCATCCCTAGCCCAACCTTGGTTCCCCCGCTGCCTTGGGTTGTTTGAACGGTAGCCACCACCTTGATTGGCTAGGAAACTTACCTCTTCATTAAACAAGGCTTCAAACTTGGACTCATCTGGATTAGCACACCCGACACCCACGACATTGACACTTCGAGCACCAGCTCCCATGCCATTTTTAGACAAAATATCAAGTTGTGTCATGATCTTGGCCATGTTTTGGTCCCTCTCTTAGTCCTTCTCCATCCGTTCCTTAGTCAGCTTGAACGTGAGAGGGGAGACTTGGTCTTCATGGGTATACCACGCCTTGTTTATGGGAGTCATGCCATCTAAGAGCTGAGCCGCTATCACATAAGGTTGTTGCATCAAACCTCTCGGAGAAAGTTGGTCAGCAACACCCTTATTTACCGAGTCAAGACTCCGGTAAAAATATTGCAGCAAAACGTTATCAGGCAAGCCATGGTTTGGGCATTGAAGCACCAACTTCTTAAATCGCAACCAAGTTTCATGTATTGGCTCACCTTCTAGACGCTTAAACCTCTGAATGTTATCCCAAAAAGTCATCATCTTCGAAGGAGGGAAAAATCGCACTTGAAATGTGGTAAGCAACTCCTCCCACGAAGTGATTAATTCACGTGGTAATTCAGCCAGCTACTTGCACGTCTTTCCCATCAAAGAGAACGGGAACAACCTCAACCATACCGACTCTTGGGAGATGTTCTTGAAGGAGAACGGTCCGCATACATCCATGAAGTTTCTAATATGCTCATAAGGGTCCTTATGAACTAAACCACTGAAAATCCCCTTTAGTTGCAAGAGTTGCAACATAGTACCCGTGATGTGAAACACCACTTTCCCTTTGGCCGGAGGCAAGCGAATGGTACCAATACCGCCCATGAGATGGGGGTCATTAGCATGAGGCTCGTTGAAATCGTTGAGGTTTCTGATGTCATCTTGATGGCCTACTTGGCTGCCATTGCTGCCGTTTACGCTCATACTTCATGTTTTCGACACAAACAAGCAAAACAAAACTAAGAATTAATTAAGTAGAACTATAACTAACAAGAACAAAATTAAACTTAACTAGAAATTTTCAGCTAACACCACTCTCCGGCAGCGGTGCCATTTTGACTTGACGTATCCGGGCGCTTCATCCAGTACTAAGCGACACAGTCTTTCAATAGTAATATAATCCAACTAGTGAGTTGGGGTCGAGTCCTAAGGGAGCGGTTCGTAATTTAGAATCAATAGGAAAGAAAAAATGTGTTCAAGTCAATCGTAGCTATAGACATTTACGAGTAAAAATATATTAAATTAAAGGGTGACACAAGTGTCAAATATCAAAGGGGGTTTTATAGTCACTAAGCAACTAAAATGACAACTAAAAATGAAAATACAATTATGGAGACGGGATTCTCGGGATGTGATAAGAATATGGGCTAAAATAAACAACCGGGTAAAAGTTATTGGTAGTAACTCCCTGTAAATTTGGTAACTAAGCTAGACTTTAGTGGGGGTAAATTTTCTCTCGAACAATTTACCCAGAATCTAATCAGTTTCTCTTGAACACCAATAAGCGGCAATGAAGCACAACCTTCGCCTTAGTCCATTCACTCTCTCGAGCTGAATGTGTGGGAGAGGGTTTAGGATTCACTCTCTCGAGCTGAACCCACGGCAACCCAATAACCACAAACTATCGATTTAGTAGTTTTTGTTTTAAAACCTCTCTCTCGAGCAAGTCAAAAACACGAAGATAAAATTGTATTTGCAATTACAACCCTATTAAATTCAAACACAACTACTGAGCGAAATCACCTTTAAACAGAAAATTAACTATCAATTAGCAACACCCAGCAGTAAATTCAACTCATATTAACACTCCAAGAATTGGGGTTTTAGCTAGACGTAATAAAGAGATAGAAATTGATATCAAAAAGTGTTTTCATCAAATGGGTACTATAGAGATTTTCTTTACACACGTCTAGGATGAAGAATCTTCAATACCCACTTTCAATTGCTTAGAAATGCAAACCTTCAAATCTTCAAAGCTAAGGAACAAAGTCTCCAAAACTCCAAGTTCTAAAAACTGAAAATAATTTTTTTTACTGGTTGCATAAAAAATCTGATACAAAATGTGCTAAATTTTTTTCTCCTAAACTAGAAATTTAAACAAGTATTTATAGTTGTCAAAAAGTGTGTTGCGAAGGACCACTCAACATAGTTAGTCGCGATCGCCGATCCACTCGACAATCCACCCATTGGTCTGGTTCATCGCCTTTCTGCATTGGCCTTCAGCAAATTTAAGTTCTGTAACTTTGGGCAATGGAGTACAACATCGCGGAATCGTTCGGCGACTCGCCGACTGCTCATTTATCTCACCGACTCAATTTTTTCCCCTTCAAAGCTTGGCACACTGGAACATTAGGCGAGACTATAGTTGTTTAGCGACTCGCCTAATGGTTTAGGCGATCTTCAGGCAGGAATTTCTTCGTTCTTTTCAGTTCCTTTGTTCTTTTCTGCCCAATAATGTCCATGCTTAGTCTCTAACTCCAAATACCTGAAACTCAAGGATTTTCATCAGTTATTGAGACAAAATATGCATTTGAGGACACTAACTCTATCAAAATAAAGCCCTAAAAAAGTCCAAATCGTGGACTCATCAGTTCTCGAGTGTCGGCCATGTCCAGGGTGTTGGCTCGGGTCGTGACACTTTTAATAAGATATCTGTCTAGTAGTATTGAGAGTCCTTTGATAAGAAGAGTTTTATCTTGGGTAGAGATCTGGTTATATTTCATCATAAGAAAGCGTGATTAGACCCCTTTTAGAGAATGTCGAAAATTGAGCATAGGACATGAATATATCTTTTGGGACAAGTGGAAGGAATAGGTACATGTGCATTGATTTTATATTTAATTATGAATAATTGTAGTGCACAAACCTTAGATCTTTGGATAATGCTGAATTTTACTCCAAATGCTAATACAATGTTATAGTGCATGAGTAGTTTGACTTTAAAAGTGGTATAGAGACATACAACTTAATGTACAAGATTGAGCATAAAATTCAAGATTAGAGGTAGTATGCGCAATGCTCATTAGCCACTGAGGGATACTCATGTGATTTTAATCATCCCCAAGTTCCACCATGTTCCTTTAAAAGTGTTTTTCTAGGTTGTTCACCCTTCTTAATTGTTGGACTCATTATTTCCATACTATGATCATCTGAGTGCGCCTCATAAGACTTTTCATGTTTGTAATTATGAGATACTACATAGGTTGGACCTGTTTCTTTCACATGTTTCTTCATAATTTATTCGGAGATCCTTTCCAACTCATCATTATCATGCATGCTTATTTCTATTATTACATAATTGTAATATACTGAGTGGATTTTAGTTCATTCCTTCAACATGCTACCTTCTTTCAATTTTGTGTTCTTAAGTCTTGCCTACTTTTCCAACTTCTTTGAGTTGACCAAAACATATTTTCACCACCAGAACTAGTATTCCATCCTTTTCTTCTGCAGGTGAGAGAAATTTATTCTTGTTTCAATCATGTGTTTGGAGCAACAAGTGTTCATATATGAATTTTTCTTTTTTTCTCTCACTTTACCTGTAAATTCAAAAGTTAGATTTAAGAACCCAGACTAGCTTGGGTCCTTTGTATTGATAAAAAAAAGATGAATGAGATCTCTATTCATCCATATTGATAAAATATTTTTAGATTTTTGTCTTTGAGTTGAGTATTTTATTCTTGAGTTGAGTCTTATTTCACTACATTGAATATCTTACCATTCAGTTGAGCCCTATATTCTCTGAGTTGAGTTGAACTATGTTTCTTTGAGTTGAGTGAGTTGAGAAGAGGTAAGTATGTTTTTTTTCCATCAGTTCAAGCTTATGTTTATGCTTTAGAATTTCCCTTACATGCTCGTACATTCCATGTACTGACCCATTTGGCCTGCATCATTTCATGATACAGATACAAGTATTCAGGATCATCAACAGGCAATTCGTTGAGGTCATGGGATGTTCCAGTCAGTTTTGGTGAGCTTTCTTATATTCCAGAGGACTTCACCTTTATCTTATAGTTAATAGTTTTGAGATGTCGTGGGTCTTGTCCCAATATCCTTTTGTAATAGTAGAGGCTTCATAGATAGATAAAGTTGAGTAGTTTTCAGTATGTATCTTCTTTTAGTTGTTTTTACAAACTCTGAGTTTTCTATTGAGTATTTTAAAGATTATTTTAAAGATGAGTTTATTTAATTTAATTCAATTTTAAAGCTTGTATTCTTGAGTTAGTCTTCCGTTTGTAATCAGCCAGGATAAGGGTTCGCTTGGGGATCCGTGATGTTTCTCGAGTGTAGGTCATGTCCAGGGTGTAGGCTCGGGTCGTGAAACTTATAATAAGATATTTGACTAGTATTATTGCGAGTTCTTTGAGATGAAGAGTTTTATCTTGGGTAGAGATCTGGTTATATTTCATCACAAGAAAGTGTGATTAGATCCCTTTTAGAGAATGCCAAAAATTGAGCACAGGACATGAATATATCTTTTTGAACAAGTGGAAGGAAAAGGTACATGTGCATTGATTTTATATTTGATTATGAATAATTGTAGTGAACATATCTTAGATCTCTGGATAATGCTGAATTTTACTCCAATTTTACTAAGCCTCTCTCCTGTGACAGATGCAAATACAATGTTATAGTGCATGAGTAGCTTGACTTTAAAAGTTGTATAGAGACATACAACTAAATGTACAAGACTGAGCAAAAAATTCAAGATTAGAGGTAGTATGCGCAATGTTCATTAGCCACTGAGGGATACTCATGTGATTTTAATCATCCCCAAGTTCCAACATGTTCCTTTAAAAGTGTTTCTCTAGGTTGATTACCCTTCTTAGTTGCTGGACTCATAGTTTCCATACTATGATCATCTGAGTGTGCCTCATAAGACTTTTCATGTTTGTAATTATGAGATACTGCACAGATTGGACCTGTTTCATTCACATGTTTCTTCATAATTTATTCGGAGATCCTTGACAACTCATCATTATCATGCAGGCTTGTTTCTATTATTACATAACTGTATTATACTGAGTGTATTTAAGTTCCTTCCTTCAACATGATGCCTTCTTTCAATTTTGTGTTCTTATGTCTTGCCTACTTTTCCTACTTCTTTGTGTTTACCAAAAAGAATTTTCACCACGAGAACTACTATTCCATATTTTTCTTCTGCAGGTGAGAGGAATTTCTTCTAGTTTTTATCATGTTTCTTGAGCAACAGGTGTTCATTTATGAATTTTTCTTGCTTCCTCTCACTTTTGCTGCAAATTCAAAGTTTAAATTTAGGAACCCAGACTAGCTTGGGTCCTTTGTATTGGTAAAAAAGAAGAATGCGGTCTCTATTCATCCATATTGGTAAAATATTTTTAGATTTTTTCTTTTGCCCCAACCTGTTCCTTTGACTTGATTCCTTTCTTTTAACATGATTGATTTTTCTATTTGAGGCAGCTTTGAAGTTTGTATTCATGTGAGTTATAACTATTGGGCAGGTACCCTTGAGTGACCAATACTACCACAATGTGTGCACAAATAAGAGATTTTTTTAGGGACGACTTTAACAAAACCTATTCCAGCTTTAGTGTTATGTGTTCTATTACTGAGCTGAGTCACAATCATTGAGGACTGAGTCCATTTGTTTACCCGCTCAAGGTCTTACTTAGTTCTAGTCAGGTCAAGATTTATTCTTCTAGATTATTCCTTTTCAGAAAATAGTTCATCTTTTAACCTCCTTAGATCTTTGTCACATCTGATTTGGTCACCACTAATTTTTCCTTTCCCATTTCCCATACACTTTGTTTTAAAAATTCAGATTTAAGAGACAAAGTGCAAGAATCAAGTTGTTGTACCTGTTCCTTTAGGAATTGTTTTTCTTTCTTTAGATCAAAGTTAATTTTTTCAAGATCAGTATATTCAAATTTTAAACTGGTCAAGGAAGTCAATAATTGATCTTTGTTTTCATCCAACTTGTGAACATTATCTATGGGAGTTAAAATAAGGGAAGATAATTTTTTCTTTGGAAAACATTTTAGTTTATATTTTAAGGTCAAGAAGATTTACCTTCCTTTTCTTAGTTTCTGATTCAGAGTATGGTTCAGAGTCTTCCATGGCAATCAAAGATATATCTTCTGCATCATCTTCATTTGAGTTGTCTGAACTTGTTCCCCAAGCAGCATACATAGCGTTATCAAATTCTTTTTCTTTGCTTGGGGGCAGTTTTTTCTCATAGTTTCAACCTTTTCTAAAGAGTTTTTTGAGGTTTTTCTGATCATGGCTATGTCCTCATCATCCAGATCAGATTCATCACTCTCAGTTGCTTTGAAAGAGAAAATCATATATTTGTTTCTTCCACTCATTTTTGTTTCATCAACATTCATCTCGTAAGTCATTAGATTCCCTACAAGTTTATCTAAACTCATGGTTGTCAAATCCTTTGCTTCTCTAATTGCAGTGACTTTGATCTCCCACGACTTAGGTAGAGTCCTCGGTACTTTATCAATAAGTTCCTCAATAGTGTATATCTTTCCCAAAGACACCAACTCATTCACTATAGTAGTGAATCTAGTAAACATATCTTGAAGTGATTCACCACTCTCCATCTTAAATGCTTCATATTCAGTGCATAGTCTAGCTATTCTAAAATTTCTTACTTGGGGAGTTCCTTCATATGCATTGACCAGTGTGTCCCAAATTTATTTCGTTGTAGTACAACCAGAGATGCGATTAAACTCGTTAGGTCTAAGTCCACATACAAGGATGCACTTAGCTTTAGCATTCTTTGCAAGCATTCTATAATCAACTTCTCCATATTGTGCCTTGGGCTTTGGAATGGCTTTCCCTTCATCATAGGAATAAGAGGACCATCAGTAATTCTCATCCATAATTCATAGTCCTGGTCATGTAGAAATCCTTTATTCTCGCTTTCCACCATGTGTAGTAATGTCCATTAAATAGTGGTGATATGTTCATGTGTTGACCTTCACTGTGTCCAAGAGGAGGTGCAAAATTCATAGTGATCTTATCTTGAGTTATTAGACTCTACAAAGATAACCTGCTCTGATACAAATTGTTGGAATACTGACCCAAATTTGCCTAAGGAACAAGTATTTCCTATCTGTTCCTTTGCAGATTACAACAACTATGTTATGTAAAGCAAATAAAGTAATGACACAATATTCTATCACGGAAAACCCCGACTCATAAAGGGTAAAAAACCACGACCTACACCTCTGTAGGATTTAACTCCACTTCATTAAACTCTGAGCCTCAATAAAAGATTACAAACCTATGTAACCTAAGGAATTATAAACTCTAATTCCTAAACGTCAAGAACCAACTAGATCGTCGACTCCACTCCAAGTTATAAATTCAGATTACAACTCTTGCAATTCTAGGAACTAACTCTAATTCCTAAAATCCAACACAAACCCCTCAAGGTTTATATTCCCAAGTCTTTAAGTCGCCCCAACTTGAAGACTCTATTCCTACTCCAGTTTATACTTCACTGGATCTAGAAAGAATTAAAGATACAACTCGATGAAAAGTCAATACAAGCAAACTTGACTTAAGAACTATAAAACATAAGCCTGTGAATCAGTTCTTCAATTCTCGTTTCCTTGCGTTGGCTGCACTTCGTAATCGGAAATCACTGAAATATGAATTCCCTCTATTTGATTGTATATTACTTGTAATTCTCTGTTTATGTGCACAAGTTTCGTTGGAAGATCCTTGCTCTGTTTATAGACTAAGTAGACCAAGAATCCTTTTCCTACTTCAACTCTGCTTCAACATGTTTTCCTACTTCAACTTTGCTTCCTTATCCGTCTGGAATTTGGAAATTCTTGTATACTGATTTTTTGCGGGCTTCCTATTCCTTAAAGGAATTCTTTATGAAAGAAAATCTTTTTGCACTGGTTTCTTGTCAAAAAAGCAACCCTCCAACCACTTTATAACTTCTAATTCGAGTGGTTGACGTTCTCCTTATCCCAGTCTGATTCGGTCTGAAAGGAACATGTCGGCGCAACTGGTTTCTTTCATCTGTTCCTCTATTTGTCAATTATCAAATCTTTCTCGATCTAACAAGGTGTCATTTTAATTTGGTTGAAAGTTTTCTTATCTATTTAGTCATCATTTAATGGGTTATATCTCTCGATATGGGAGAGTTTCTATTGCAGTCTGTTCCAATGAGCTCTGTCTTAGATAATAGGATTTCCTTCATCTGAGAGGAACTCTCATTCATGGCTTGTTTGTTTCATTTTCCGTAAGACTGGTCATATTTAAGGATATGCTTTGTAGTAAAAAAAATGTTTTATGTTTAAATTTGATCTGATCTATTTTGCTTTGCGGAGAATTCTGGATTTTGGGTGTGTTTATCTTTGATCTTTTAAAGATGATCTCTGGTTGAATAAGTGATTATTTGAAATGATTGTTAAATATAATAATTGAAATAAAAATAAATTCACATGAGTCCCACATAGATAATAGTGGTCGGAAGATGAGAGTTAACTCTCCGAGGGCAAATATGAACCCATAGTTGGATGGTAAGGGCAAATATATCAAAAAAGTATGACGAGGTTAAATATAACTCTTTTTTACGAGTACAAGGGCATATATGACCCTTTTCTGTTATAAGAATAATACTAATATTAAAGCGGTACATATAACTAATCCATTAGCATACTGTCATATTTGAATTCTAATATTCAAATTAAATTAGAAAATCTACACTAAAAACTTATACTGTACTAATTGTTTATTTTAATTTTAATAAATTGGGTCCTCCATAATCTGTGTTGTAATTTGAGGTAAGAATAGCTAGTCTCCTTCTTTGTTCTTTAACAAGTAATAATAATATAGCACCAACCAGCTCCATATCATTCCTGGGACCTGAATAACTTTAAAAATAAAATACTACAAATATTAGGAAGAGATAACCTATAAATATTGAACATGGAATGACTAGAAGGCAACGAAGTGGAAGATGTACTAGCCAAGCATCAATCATGCCTGCACTCTTCAAAGTCCTAAGACCTACTTTAGAGAAACAGACCTTCCTAGGGATGCTCTTGGCCCCTTGAAAATGGTTTTCTTTGTGTTCGGCCTACATAAAAACTCGAAACTTGAAGGTTTTTGGCTTGATGCCCCCTTCATATTGGTATTTCTCTTTTGATTAATCCACATGGTAGGGGTCATGTCAAACCCTCCACCATGCCAGGAAGATACCTAGGGTGGTTGGATTATAATAATAAAAAAAGACTAGCAGATCGATAAACAAAGAAATTTTCGCTACCCTAATAAACCCATAAATGGTTAAAGTAAATGTCAAAACACAAACCCTAAAACAAAATAGTTTCCAACAAGTCTTGATCAGTACCATATGATTTATATTTCACAACAACAGCAGTTGAGTTACTAATTGCCAGAGAAATTTCATATTGGGACGATGAATTTCATCATCATGTTCTTCATTAGGATGATCCACATTCATCATGTCTTCCAGTCAGATTTGGGACGAAGAAGACTGCTCCCCATAAGTTGAGTTACTAATTGCCAGAGAAAGCTCAAGATTAGGTTCAACATCAGCTGCACTACAATATGCCTAGTAACATATGTTACATTAGATAACAAATTAGTAAAATAATACACTCTACTCTACCAGAAAAACTATGTATAATAAATATATATAGCTTAGAGAAGAACAAGAGTGAATTTCAAAGGAAGATATAAATCAAGTTATAACGCAAACTCAAAAAAGAAAAAAATGTAGTATTTTGGTAGAATACATCCTTGATCTCCCCATTTCCTTAGATCAAAGAACAAAACACTTAAATCATTCTCTTTGGGAATAACTTCAGTATCCAAGTCTCACTTTCACGTCTGTCTCATGCTTCACATATTTCACTCCAAATACTATGTCTTAGTCCTGCTCAACCTGAATCCGACTCGAGAAACTCTAGTTGTATATATATATTTGTAATGAGAAAGGCATACAAGAAATATAGTTTGGACTATAAAACATAAGGTAGATTAATCTCACTTATTTATTCAAAGCAGACAATGGTTTCAGTTCATAAATTATTTTAGAATGGTAGATGATGATTTCAATATTAGGAGTAACATGTAAACTGGAGTCTTATTAAGGGATAGAAAGTTATGTAATAAATGATATTACTTGATGAGTTATTTCTATTTTGAGAAAATTAAAGTATGTCAGCTAGAAGAATAAAACTCTATCGATATCTAATAGTTGTTTAGATATCAATAGTAATTTCAGTTTGAACAAAATTTAGAACTCATACTCATAATACCACACTTATACCACTTACAGTTACTGGGAGAGTTAGCAAAATAGTCACTCTCAAAACTTAATTGAGCATTTAGACACAAATCTTCAAAAATTGGTGCTTTATACACTAATTATACATCACTCATTATTCTTTCAATATATGCAAGACAAACTCCAATATTTTTAATATTACACTTTAGTTCCCTCACCTCTTCCAATAATATTTTATTTTTTCCCCATCATTATTTTCAGATTTAAAAATAATTAAAAAAGAAGATATTTTTCAAGCCCAAAATAGCTCCCATTTTCCAGCCGTTTTCACCTATTTTTGTCGATTCCGATGATTTTTCCGGCTAAATTTTCCTCCTCACAACTGAAAATCTCCATTCTTGCTCATTGCCTCTATTGTTATTCCATTTTTTTTTTATAACTTTTTGTAAAAAATATTTTTACACCATTTTTACTAGTTGAAAAGCTTGAAAATTCCACCCAATACCTCATTAGTGGGTAGATTCCATAGTTTAGAAGCCCTACTAATACATTTCTCCATTGCAGAGACAGCAGAGTACTTATTACATCCAATTTCATTTATTGAAATTTTTGTTTGGAAAATTTCATACCAGTCCTTGCCCAGTTATAGACCGAAACTATAATCTAGGATCGATCATTGTGGTCTACAATGATAATAGTTGCAGTAATTATTGTTAATGGTGATTATATCAATGTGTGTGGGAGGAGACTCCTAAATGTTGGATTTGAAAATTATCTAGTAAGGTGACAGTGATTATCCCATTTCGTCGCAATGATTTATACACGACAGGTTCGAATCGTAATTGAGATGTGGAAAATTAGCTTGTGAGCCAAGCTAAGTTGTGATTAGTTATATAATGAATGAAAGGGAAAAATACATCCCACATTCATAAAAAATGACAATCAAGTGTCCCTGAATACTGCGGGCGAGGAAGTATGAATGCTCGACCATATTTTTCATCTATAAATATGTTGGCTATCACTCCTGCAGCGTCAAACATGTCACACACAATCATAAGGAAATCTCAATCAAAGTCATGATGTCTCATTATGTGAAATCTATATCGAAATGGAAAGGGACTAGACACTAAAGAAATTCAGAGAATTGTTTTTCAAAGAAATTCATTATAGTTTAAGCATATATGAGTACTATTCACCTATGCATAAAGTCGATGCCTATCTCCCTTTTTACTAAAAATCAACTCATGTTATCCTTGTAGAGTTCGAATACAGTGTGCCCCATTTATTGTTAGATGTGAATAATCTTTCACCCTTGTCGATATCAAGTTTGGAAGAAAGAAAGAAAATGTGTTAAGGATGTTGGCGAAACTTTCAAAACCAAGAGGAAGAATAAGTATTTAGTGTGTAATAGATGCGCACACAAGAGAACCACATGTAATAATACTATATTTTAGATAGGCTTGTCCCACTTTGTTTTTGTAACTCAAGGTAACGTATGTAATTTGAGACTCAAAAGTTTGGTATAATTAGTAGTATGTTAATTTTGTCGTCTTTGGTCCCTTTCTATAATTAATAGACTAAAACAAATATATATTTTACATACTATCTATTTGATTTATGTACTACTTACTACATAATGTATTGAAAATTTCTTTTCGATTAGATCAGTTTATACTAAACAAATTAAACGGTCTACAGGGTCTATGCTTGACTGAGACCATTATTGTAATAAAAAAAGAAAATAATTAATTAAAAAATAAATTATTGAAATTTACATGATTAAATGAGCTTAAACAAGTCATAACATCATATAAGAGTTCACATTATACATTGGGGACGATAATTAGATCAAGATGTGTGAGGATGAGTAGTGGTTATACAATCAACATCCACACAATAATGTTGACCAAACACAAGTATGTTGTAAGGATTTTATTTGTTCAACCACAATTCATTCTCATACATCTCTTATTATTATACTCAATTTATGCGGACTCTTATATGATTATAATACTTGTTTAAACTCATTTAATTGTGTAAATTTTAATAATTTATTTTTTTATTAGTTAACTATTCTCTTTTTAAAATTCTACTAGAATTAAAGTCTATACATGTGTATCATAATCTAGTTAGTTTATTATGAATGAAGGCCTTAGCATAGGCTAGACTATACTTAGTTTAGTCTTCGACTTCTTATAGTCTAACCTATCCTAAGACCTTCATCCATGATAAACTTACTCGATTAGGAAACATATGTATAGACCATAACTAGTAGAATTTTAAAAAGAGAATAATTAATTAAGAAAAAATAAACTATTAAAATTTATACAATTAAGTAAATTTAAACAAGTTATATAATCATATAAGAGTGGACATATATTGAAGATAATAATCAAATATGTTTGAGGATGAGTTGTGGTTGAACGAGTGAAATCCTGACAAAATATACTTGTACTTTAGTAAACATTATTTTGAGGATGTTAATTGTATAACCACTATCCATCCTCATACATCTATATATGATCGTCGTTACCAATTTACGTGTACTCTTATACGATCATATGATTTGTTTAACCTCATTTAGCTGCGTAAAATTTTATTAATTTATTTTTTTATTAATTAATTATTTTCTTTTTGATAATATGCCAGTAAGAGTTATAAACTCATACAATATACTATTGATAAAACGTGTAGTTTAGATATACAGTGAATTCAGTTGATGGTCCTCAATATAATATAATTTATGTAGTTATTTTCTTTTTTGTTATATACTAATATTTTGTTCATCATTGCACTAACCAGCATATACCTTACAAATGATGGAATGTCAATCTATATGATCCATCATCTACCAGCTACATGAGAAATAATTGATTATATGTATGATGTACGATACTAACAAAATTTAAATATCCACTTTTGCAACGTTAGTAAAGTACAACTCAAATTACACCCAATCGTAATATCTAAAAGAAATTTATATAAAAAAAGGCAATCATAGTTTTAACTCCCCCATTTTATTGACTTCATTTTTATTCAGTTTTAAATAACTACAATGTCTTAAGCATGTCAACTACAATGCCCCAAGTATCTCAATCCAAGAAAAAAAAGTTATTGCTCCATCTAAGTAAATGAAGAATGAGTTGTCTTCCATTATATTGTTGTTCCATTTAAATAAATGAGGAATGCGCAGAGGAGAATCTGAAGACTTTTCAGTATTCTTTGTTTTTATATAAAAAAGAAGGTAATCTTTATTTCAATTTTCTCATTTTATTGACTTCGTTTTTTGTTCAATTTTAAATAACTACAATGCCTTAACCATTTCAAATATTCAATGCACAAATATTATTGCTCCATCTAAGTAAACGAGGAATGTATTGCCTTCCGTTATGTTGTTGCTCCATCTAAGTAATCGAGGAATGCTTAAAGTAGAATCTAAAGACTTTTTGGCATATTTTTCAAGAAGAGGAATAGTTTCATAGATCCAACTGATGAGTCCACAAATTGGACTCATTTAGGGCTATATTTTGATAGAATAAGTGTCCTCAAATGCATATTTTGTCTCAATATCTGATAAAAACCCTTAAGTTTCAGGTATTTGGAGTTTGAGGGAAAGCATGGACACTACTTAGCAAAAAAGAACAAAAGTGGCTGAAGGAATGAAGAAATGAAGGCCTAAGGATCGCCGAGTCCAGTTGGTGAGTCGCCGATGAGCTTGGAGATCGCCTTTTGTTCCAGTGTGCTGAGCCCTGAAGGAAAGGATCAAATCGGTGGAGAAAAGGAGAAGTCGGCGTGTCACCGAGTAGTTCCGCGAAGTAGTACTATGTTGCCTAATTATCCAAACACGACTATGCAGAAGGATAGAGCATGACGGCGATGAAACCTACCAAAGGGTGGATTGCCGAGTTGATCGACGATCTCGACTAATGAAGCCGAATGATCTGCTGCAGCGCAGATTTTTGAAAACTATAAATACTCGTTGAGAATTATTATTTAAGTATCAAATTTTTAGCTTTGAAGAGTAATTTTTGAGACTTTGCTTCTATTTTTGAGTTCTAAGTTTGGAGAGGGTTTTGAAGAACTTGAAGGTTCAAAGGGCTACAACTCCAAGATTTTGGACTTGGGTCTTGTGGATTCTTCACTCTGGACTTTTTTTGAGACTTAAATCTTTATACCCATTTGAATGCAAACTAAGTTTGGTATAAATTTCTATCTCTTTAGCATGTCTAGCTAAAACCCCAATTCTTGGGGTGTGATTTTGTGAATATGGATTAGATAATCTGTAGGGTCTTGCTTGTTGGTGGTTTATTTGTTGTTTTGATGTGATTTCATTTAGTAGTTGTTGTGAAACTTAATGAAATTGTAGTTGCAAATACGATTTCACCTTTCTGTTTTTGGCTACTCGAGAGAGAGGTCGTTAAACTAAGACTACTAAATTGATGGCCGGTGGGAATGGGTCTACATGAGGTTCAACTCGAGAGAGTGAACCCTAGTCTCATTCCCACACACTCAGCTCTAGAGAGTGAGTGGATTAAGGTGGAAGATGTTCTTCATGCGACAAGTGGGTGTCCGGGAGGAACCCATTTGATTCGGGGTAAGTTGCTCGAGAGAGAATTTATCCCCAATATAGTCTAGCCTAGTCACAAATATTCAATGAATTTACTACCAAAAGCATGTACCCAATGATTTAGTCTATCCCGTATTCCTATCACATCCCAAGAATCCCGTCTCCATATTAGTATCCTTCTTTATTTTCACTGTTTTTACTGTTTTGTTTTCTTGAGAAAACCCCCATTGGTAATTAACGCTTGCGTCATCTCCTTAGATTTAGCATGTTTATATTCGAAAATGTTTTTAGCTATGACTAATTAGAACTAATTTTATTTTTCTATTAATTTTCACCATCACTCCCTTGGAACTCGAACCCAATCCTTGGTTGGGTTATTATACTATTGCACGATCGTAGACACTTGTATTGGATGTTGTGTCTTGATTACGCAAACATCAAAATGGCGCCACTACCGGGGAGTGGTATCGATTGAGAATTTTTAGTTTAGTAAATTTTTTGTTCTTCTTAATTGTGGTCCACTTACTTTACTTTTAGTTTCATTTTGCTTGGTTATGTATTGAAGCAAAAACATGGATATGAAGGATCATTATGGGTATCAAACAGATCACCCCCTCTTGAAACTGTTGAATCTTAGGGACAACCCCCTAACGGTCAAACAAGTAGGGGATGAAACCATTCAGGAAATGTGGCTGAAGTTTCAAACAGTGCTAGAACCATGCCTATCTCATGGGATGACCGACAAAGCACTACTAGAATGCTTCTATAGGGTTCTTGGACCCGAAAATAGAAGTATCGCGAATCAACTTTTCACGAGTGGTATGCTACATCTGCCCTATGAAGTAGTAGCAAATCTCCTTGATGGCATGGTTGAAACCAACAAGAAATCCCAAAAGAAACACGAATGGGACGCACTAGTAGCACAAGTAGACATTCTGTCCAAATGAGTCATGGAGTTGGAAGCACAAGCCTCGGAAAAAGACAAGAACTTCTCCCTACGAGAGTGTATAAAGAGGAAAAAGAAGGAGGGCGTACAATATGACAAATTCTTCTCACTCATTCAATAAAAAAATTGAAGAACAAGAAAATATGTTGAATTAAATGAAAGATAACATCGACATGCTGAATCAAACGACAACCTCTAACTCCATGACAATGCAACTACAAGATGCCCAGATAAATTAGTTAATATCACGTCTCTATCCACCATTTGCCGAGGACTCGCCTAGTTACACTATGGCCGATTCTGAGGATGAGGACTAGCTTTTAACTTGCATCGTGCCACGACGTTTACTAAGGCGTTGTTTGAGAGGAAACCCAAAACCCTTTATTGCTTTATGTTGGTTTTAGAAATAATGGTGTGTTAATTGTGCAGGAAAAAGTATGGGAAGCATTTGGAAAGAAAGAGATTGGTGAGGGAAATGTCGTTTGGCGATTCATCGAAGTATTAGGCGACCCGACTCACACCGCCATTTGATCCAACCCAGCTTGGGTTTGGGGTCTATAAAAATTGGATCTCCACATTAATTGGGGGGTCGTCGATCAGCTCGGCGACCCTGATTTGTATCGCCGTTTGGATCCCCACATTAATTGGGGGATTCTGTAAAACTCGGCGAGGAAGGTGATTGCTCGGTGTGACGCCAAATGGTTCGGCGCTCACAACTATTGTCACCGAGTGGGCAAGAACTGGTCAGTTTTTCAAGCGAAAAGTTTAAAAGTTCCAATCTCATATGCTCTCCCTCAGTTTCAAACTTTGCAAACTCGCACCTAGTTTTATTCTCAATGTCGCTGCATCTCTACTTTGTTGTGGTTATTAAGTTATGCTTGGATCTGGATTGGGTTCTGCGTAGCATCTCAGTAGCATCTTAATCAGCATCCAAGATTGGTTTCCGAGCCCTACTTTTCTTTCTTCAAAAGTTGTACTCAAATGAAATGGCATTACTTTGATGATGTGTGCTGGGACTCTCTGGCAGGATTAGAACATTTGTGTGCCTGTTAGGTTTGCAAACTTTGCTGGTACTAAGTTAAATAGTTAATTCCTGAAGGTCACACTTTAAGTTGGATGAAAAATCGTGGGTTGTGCATGATTGTCACTGGGTCTAAGCCTAATTTGAGTAGTGCATGTCTTAATTTTGTTTTCCGGGGTCGCAGGGTGGAATTCGGGAAGTTGGGTCAAAAGAAGGCACGTTTGGTCATTAGGCGAGCTGGGTCGAGCTCGCCGAATCACTCGGTGGTTCACCTAAAATCCCTATCTCGCCATTAATTTAATGCCAAATATGATGTTGAATTCTGTAAATTTTGGTGAGAAACATGATGTCGCCGAATACATTCGGCGCCTCGCTGAAAGATTTCTTGTTCCCCCTTGGTCTGCACCCTTGTATTCTCTATGCACTGCATTCAGCGAACCGCCTAAGTAGTTGCACGCCTCGCCAACTGTTTTGGTGAAGTGATTCTGCAATTGAACTACCTTGCTTTTGTCTGAGTCCTTCCTAACTTTTTCTCGAAGCTTTGCAGAAATGGCTAGGCCAAAAGTAGCTGGAAGAGATATGCCACCCCGACAAACAAGAGCGAAAAATTTCAGGAAATATACAAAGGCAACAAATCCTCCCAAAATGGACAATGAGGGCAAGAAGCCCAGTGCTAGCAAGAGAAAAAATCCCCGAGACCTCACTATTCCCTCATGGAGACATGGATTCTTCATAGCTATCCACTCATTTTTGGCGGCTCATGAATCGGACAATCTTAGTAAGTCAACTGCCGCTGAATCTTCTGAAGAAACTCCGGGGGCCATTATTAAATTCCAGGCTGACATATCAGGTACTGATGCCCAAACTGATGGAGCGACTGTGTAGACATGATTTTGCTCTGCCTCCCACTCTGTCTTACTTACTTTCACTTTTGGATACTTTATTTCATTTGCATTTGAGGACAAACACTTTTTATTGTGGTGGGGTGAGGCCCACCTTTGTGTGCTATTGATGTTCATGTTTTGTTTGTATTTGGGCTGTTCTGTTTAAAAATTGTGTTTGATATATTGTTTCTGTGGATGTTTGAGCTTATGGCTCCTTTTATTTTAAAATTGCAAAAATGATTTTGACCCGTTCGAAAATTTTGCCACCTCTCGTGTTTTGAATGTGGTTGTTCTTTTGCAAAATTTAAGTCTCAGTTCCGATCAATACCAATGACTTGAATAGTTCTCTCAATCAAACGAACATGAATGCGTGGCTACGATGAGGCAAAATGAAGTCGCATAGACAATATGTGAACTCTTTGCATCTCGTTATGACTAGCCTAGTATCGAATTGAGTCTCTTGTGATGATCATTGTACAATAGCGAAAGTGTGGAATCTGGTTTGACTATAGTGTCAATGCCAAGTATGATGACCTTACTTTGAACCATGCATGGTAGATCCTAGAATTTTCCCCGTTGGTCCGATTGACTAAGTAAGTGTCACGACCCGAGTCTAAACCCTGGATGTGACCGACACTCAAGAACCAGTGCTGGTCCCCAAGCGAACCCTCATCCTGGATGACTACAAGCGGAAGACTAACTTAAGCATGCAAAAGCTTAAAACTGAATAAAATTCAATAAACTCAACTTTTCGAAACTTTAACTCAAATGAACAACTTAGAATAAAAATAATATATTCAACTTGCCATAAAATATGCAACTTAAGTATTTAAAACATTTAATAAAATAAATGAATAATACAGACTTCTCAACTATATTGACTATCTATGAAGCCTCTAACTGATAAAGATGGATGTCGGGACAAGACCCACGACATCCTGACTAAACTGAAAAGTAAATGAAATCCTCCAAAAATAAGGAGGCTCACCATAGCTAACTCAAACTTTCAACTCAGAAGTACTCAAGGATACGATACACAACTCAGAGATTAGATACTCAACTCAATATAAAGCAACAATAAAAGATGCAATATATATGGAAAGGTGTAAAACTGTAAATAACAAGTCAATGTATTGAAAAACAAATACAATAATACTCAGTATGTATATAAAAATACAATATATCTATGTGGGAGATTCTCTAATCAACCACCACCACTATGAGCCTAAATGGTGATACAACATCTTTACCATCACGCTGCAAGACTGTCCTATACTTTGCCGTCATATAGAACTACTTAACTTAGTGGATCCACAAGCTTAACTTATGTGATCATCTAAAAAGTATGACCCATTAATACCCATGATGGCTACATGGTTTGTGGAGACTTGAGTTAATATGAAATAGCATCCCCATATCGATGCTCAATACTACTCCCAAAAAAATATACTTAGCTCATATGTTTTAAAACAACTTCTTTCTTTGGCTTGAGATAATTACTCAAAACTTAGCATAAAAGCTCTCTTGGAATCGATGTTCCTTTTCTTGCTCAAAACTCTTTTGGAAATCTCAGTTTCCTCTCATCTTAAATGTGAAAATATTTACTCTTAGGAATACTTAGTTCCCATATATCATTTTAAAGAAAATAAACTTTACTCTTACTCTTTACTCAACTTCAAAGCTTAAGTCTTAAAATAAAGTTTAAACATTTGTAAAAGATTTCTTAAAAATATGGTTCACGCCGAATTATGGACTTGAACGACTCAATGCAAGGTTTTCAATAACCATAGATAGACTCAAATACTTGGAACTCAAAAACTTCAATGATACTACTAATTTCAAGAATGCTCAACTCAGAGGGTTCATGCGGAATTATGAGCATGAACTACTCAACTTAAGGACTCAAAGATACTTCTCATCTCAAGATTGTTCGACTTATAATATTCATGCGGAATTATGGACATGAATAACCCAACTCAACGTCTTCATGGGTAACATGTAATAGTCCCATGATTCAAAATATAATCTCAAATGGGTTAGAAACTAAATACTCAAGACTTAGGACATGAATATACTACTCCTCTCAATGATACTCAGTTTATGGAGTCCATGCGGAATTTATTGGCATGAACGACTCGACTCGAAGTTCTACATAACCACCTGGAACTCATGTATATGACTCTTCTCATTCTCTCACTTGCTTCCTCAAAACTTAGTTCAAATCAATATTTGATCTCAAAGGATTCACAATTGAACTCAAAGGATTTCTTGAACTCTACTCTTGACTCTCTCTTGAATGTGAATTATGAATTCAAGAGCTATAGTTCATGACATAAAGGATCTCATGATGACAAATTAGAATCATGAATACATTCTACTCACTATCATGCTCACTTACTTGAGTCTTGAAACAAGGTACTAGAAGTTATAGAAGATTCCTCGAAAGAACTCAAGGGGACTTTCTTTGAATGTTCGAAAGAATTCTCAAAACTTAACTCTTAACACTTCCTTTAATTTGAATTATGAATTCAAGTTTATTATCATGTTATGAATGATTTCTAGGTGTTTAGAAGTAGCTTAGAGTAGTTAGAATCGAAAATGAGTGAAGGTACCCTTTGAAAGAACTCAAACGGAACAACCGATTGCAAACTGGATGGGGCTATGGGTGGCACGGGGCACCATCCCCTAAACTTCAGAGAATACTTTTGGGAACTATGGCTGGCGTGATGCACCAGGCCCCAACACAGAAGACCCGACGAAATTCTTTGCTCGTTTTCTCATCCTAATTCGCCTAGAATCGAATGGTTTCTTCCCCAATCACTTGGATTCGATTACCTAACATAATTACACTCTAATCTACTAAAAAAAACACTCAAATTAATAAATTTCATCTCAAGAAACCATCAAAACCCCAACACAACAAGATTTAGAATGAACTTCAAGAACACCTACAAGAACTTTAATCTTTCAACTTTCAGAATGAAATTGCGCTGAAAATAACATGATTGACGTGTGGGTGAAGAAACCCAATACTATGGAACCTTACATACCTCTTAGGGATCAAACCCATGGCGAAAATCCACAACAACTCTCAAGAATTTCGACGAACGCTTCGATCCTTTCTCTTTTCTCCTCTTCTCTCTTCTTCTTTTCTCTTCTTGAACTCTCAACTAAAACCCTAGGTGTAAACTAGGATTATAAAACTGAATCTAATCAGATTATACCCCTAAAATATTACTAAAAACGAATTAAATCTGATTGGGTAAGGAAAAGACCAAAATACCCCTCTAAAATCCGGTTTTGACTTTCCTTATCTAGACAACCCAACTTCGAATGGACATATCTCCCTCATACGAACTCGAAATTGAGCAAAATCGGTGGCGTTGGAAAGATAATTCAAAGATAGTCCCTACGGTTTCTGGTATCACACCTAACTCATTTTGAGTTAGAAGTTATGGTCATTTGAAGTCGACCAAAAACTCATACTTAGCTTAACTTGCAAAATTTCAGATTTTGCTATTTTCAATTTAATTCTTTTTGGAACTCAAGGTGCTACATCTAGTGACCTGACCTTAATACTTAAGAAATTTTAAATTCCTTCGTAAAATCCTACTGACAATGAAGGACGGTTCAAGTCTTAGCTCAAAAATTTTCTAGGGTGTTACATTAAGGCTATCTCTTGATATGATCTTAGGCAACTTCGAAGAGTGTGAGACAATTTGACATATACCCCTTTTGTGGTCTACCTTGTGAGTGTGTGAACCTCTCTTGAACACCCCTTGAACCTTACCTTTCTTTGGAAGAAACTTGATGCAAACATAAATAAATCTGAAATGATGGGGAATACCCATATACTATAACTGAGATATATGAAAACTAATGATTTTAATACAAAGAAGATATTAACTGAATACTAAGATGAATCTATCTATGTATAAAAATAGCCTCTAACTGACTAGAAATGGTGGGACATGCGCCAACTAAGTCTAGCAAAACTGAAACTAAATGACAAAAAAATGAAAGATAACATGACTATGTCCTCAAAAAATGAGGACTCACCAATGATGCTACTGAACTGGAGATCGGGAACCGATCTAAGCGTGATCTGGATGCTGAGAATCTGAATCAACATCACGAGAAGATGTAGCGCAGAGTATGCATCAGTACTTGAAAGGTACTGAGCATGCAGGATAGAGTAAAGCTGAATAAGACATAACTGAACAAGCAATAGAGCAAGAGCATAATTTGCACATGATATAGTTACTGAATACTGAGCTAACTGAATGTAATGACCAAATTTATAACATGCTGAGATTGAATACTTGACTGAACTGTAAATGTGGTCAATGCAATAAGTCTGACTGAACTGTGGGAGCTACTAATAACCGACAATAAAACCACATGAGCTAAATATGGAGTACGATGTATACGCCCTATCGAGAGGACCCAATATACCCGGCCAAAGGTATAGAGGCATGCTGGCGTGATCACTAAATGATGCCTATGGAGGGGACTTACACCTACGTGGCTCATAGTTCTGGGACTATATGGGTACGCTGAACCCTAGTCCAACTCGGTATTATGCTACTCCCAATAGATTACGTGATTAACACATTATGATTGAATTTTTGTAATACTAGGTAGCTCAAAACTGAACATGTAAAACTGAGAATGCAACAATTAATCTGATAATGATGCATTCATAAATTGAGGCACTATAACTGAATACTGAAATATCTGACCTAGCATGTGTAATTCAAGGACTAAAGAAATACATAGCTAGAGTTCTGGAATTCATGCAATAAACTGAATATTAACATACTATTATGGTTTGGATCATTCTAACAGCTAATAACCTAATAATTTTAACATTCAAGAAATCATAAGGCTAGTCATAATAAGGGAATCAAGAAACTGATTGAAAACTAGGGACCTAATGGGTGAAAGGAATCAACTAGTGAAATCCCACATACCTGGTGATGAATTTCACGGAGAAATCCTTTAATTTCTGGGTTGGAACTCAAGAAAACTTGTTGTGTTCTTGTACTACGGTTCTTGACTTCTTTCTCCTCTTAGCGTTCTAATTTTTTCTAAGTTTTGAAGAATGATTTGACTTAGGTAAGTTTTAATTATGTTCTAGGCTTAAACTGACAAAAACCTCATAATTTAGGGTCTAAACAACGTAGCTTAGGGATCCAACGAAATAGGAAAAGACCTAAAGACCCCTGATTTAACTGCTATCGGAGTCACTGACGAACGGGACTGACAGACCGTCGATCGATTGACGGTCTGTGTTGGTCAACCGTCACTCGTGACTGGGATTCTAACAATGAGGGTCTGACCTACGACCCTGGACTACGGACCGTTGTCTGACTTACGGTTCGTAGGTCCTGGAGTAGGTTGACCCTTAGCCGATTTTCTGGGGACCTTGATCCATAGACCTGGTCCACGGACCATGGTCCCACCTACGGTCCGTAGGTCCTGGTCGTGGGTCAAGCCTTAGCTGAAATTGGTGAGACTTCTGGGAGGAGGGTTGCAGTGTCCATTCATAGACCACCAGCATGGACCGTGGTCTGACTTTCGGTCCGTAGGTGGCACCTGCAGCTTCTGAAATTCTACAAACCTGGTCTGTTTCGAATATGGGGTGTTACATTATCTCCCCCTTGGGACCATTCGTGCTCGAATGAAGACTAAACTAGTTGAAAGGGAGGGAGAGGGCTGCAATCGCTACCACTAAACACTGAGAACTGAATTTCTGACTGAACTCAGTTCCAAGCCATGCAAATACGCTGAAAATGCAAGAACAAACTGAAGGAACATGATTCTAAGATTGAGTTTACGCATGAATGACTGAAAAACTGAAGAGGAACTATTACCTCAAGTTGGAGTGGAATCGGGAGGAAAGAGATGAGGATACTTGGACTTCATCGCTGCTTCTGCTTCCTAAGTAGCTCCCTCTACGGACTGACTTAAATTCGTTGTTTTTCCTCAAGCGCCGCACTAAGACTCTAAACGACACTTGTGTAGAAGCAAGCATTTCAAGCACAAGCAATCATATGGCTCTCTATCCCACTCCTTTTCCAGTGTATAATTTGTTCTCTTAGACTCGACAAACTAATTTATGTGGATCAAACCACGACAACGATCGACCAACCAACACATAACATACATTGTTTTCCTATCACCAAAGTACCAACTTTCCGACAATGCAACTAGTGCCCTTACTTAAAACGAAATCCCTTTTCTTTCACATAATGACTATGACTTTGAGTACAAGGATTCATTCAACACTCACACTCAGAAACAACTTCAAGTACAGTTAGTACTCAGTACCATAGGCTTGCCCTTATTTTCACTGCTTAGACTCCCCAATTTAGACTCTAGGATCACTATAGGACTTTCTTGGCTTGTAACGTAGGCTCAGGGTTAGGTGTGGTACATTTGAGTACTTCTTAGTGACTTTCTTCCCTCTTTGACATTTTACTAGGCTTTCAACCTCTTTTGCCCTATTTTTGTCATCCTACCGTTTTACCTTCTTTCCCTTGATTTTCTTCAACCATGGATGTGACTTTAGGCTTTGCAGATCTTTTTTCTTTTCACTTTTATCTCTTTCTTGCGTTTTATGCTTTTTCTTTAACTTTCAACAAGTCACATCCATTCATTTCTTTTCTTTCTATTTTTTTTAACATCAAACTCTTTTCATACCCATTTTTCCTTCGGTTTCCTCTTTCATAGCCACTCTCAACTTATGGCTTTTCCATTGGTTGAGGTGAACAATACCCGATATCAAGTCAGGCCAAGATTGAAGTTACCTTTTACATTAGCCACCCTC
The DNA here is from genome assembly GCA_029582725.1 of Solanum chiquidenum. Classification (NCBI taxonomy): domain Eukaryota; kingdom Viridiplantae; phylum Streptophyta; class Magnoliopsida; order Solanales; family Solanaceae; genus Solanum; species Solanum chiquidenum. The sequence continues at coordinate 5,941 of JAJOOS010080386.1, read as the reverse complement.
AACTTAGGCCTTTGACCTAAGTCGAGGTGCACATGTCCAAGGAGGGACCGGGGCCAACATAGTAGATTTATGGGAAGGTGAGTTCGGGGTTTAGAAAGAAATGGTCTAATTTTAGGTTCAAAGCGTTTGGATCAAAGGGAGCATTTATTTCATTTGGTTGGATCTTTCATTTGAGCAATTGTGGACTTATCAGAACAAGGGCCTATGATCACTTCCTAGCTTCTAGAGTGAATTGTCTTAGCAGGACTAACCGGGCAAGTTTTAGTTTTGCGCAAAAACTGTTTGAACAATCAACTATTCTCACACACACTTGGCACATAGTTTCGTTATCAGATTACCCAGTTCAAGTTTCAGCTTAAGTCATGCCATCAAGTTGATTCATTATCATGTCATACTCAGAGCCAACACATTCAACTTGTCTTAGCCTACCAATTCTAGCACATATCCTGAAATTTGGATGGGTATCACAAAACTCATAAGCCATCATGCTTCAATTATTTTTCATGCTTCTACACATACAATCTGAACACATGCCGTTTCAACAGAAATTAAACAGTGTCTTGGGGAAAAAGAATACATGCAAGAAAACCCCAAAGAGAGGATTTATGAGTTGGGTTACTCAGACTTCACCCTATCACTCACAATCCATTTACCCCACCCCCAACAAAAAATAGATGTGATTGTCCCCAATGCATAAAAATACAGTAAAAGATAATGGAATGGGTGAAGCAAACTTGTGGCGCATAGCGCCGAAGAATCATCAACAAGCTGGTGGGTCCGGTTTCCCGGAGCCCGCTGGAACCATACATGGGTAACCCTCAGTAGTGCCCACATCAACTATCATAGCACCCTCAGTGGTGCTCACAATGTCCCTCACGACAGACGGGACCTCTACAACTGGGGCAGAACTCGATGCTCCTGTAATACTCTCACGCACCCTCTGCTGGCGCAACTCTTCATCTACAATCGAAGCTTTTCTAGCCTCCTTCTCCTGCCTACACTGTCTCTTCTAAGCTTTTTCCTCCTCAGTGTGACTAGAACCCTTTTACTTGTGGCATGTGTAGGCTAAGGCCCCTCCTCGGCGGTCCCACCGAATAAGGTATCCAACACCGTATCATCAACCAACGTAATAGGTGCAGCCTGAGGCTCAACTGTAGGGGTGGCAAGAATGGCATCAACGTCTGCCCGGAGACTGGCTACTTCAGACTGAAGAGAGGATAGATCTATGGTCGGGGCTGGTCGCTTGGGGACTCTCAATTCAAAGGCATTGAGATGCTTATTAACGGCCTGGACCTTCCTGTCCATCATGCCCTCCATCCTTCGCTCCATTCTGGCCTCGGACTCAGCTATTGATTTTTGCATCCAAGGCTGGATGTGATGCAACAATGTGGCCATCTGAGCCTCTAATTTTTGTACTCAGGCTAACGGGACAACAACAGCTCCTAATGGTGGTGTGGACCTGGATGAGCTAGGAGCCCTACTAGCAGCCTGGGAAGAGGAGGCCGGGACAGTATCGGTGTCCTCTGAAATAATGGGGTCGCCGCCCTGTACCTGCCCCACCGTGTCTGGAAGATCTGATTCCAAGGGAGGTACCTCAACCTGGGGCTCTCTGCGGGGTGCTGCCACATTTGCCTCATCACAAATGAGGCCGATATCTAAAGTCCCAATAAGGTTGGTCAACCTATCACAATGCCAGATCGGCACTCCAGAGTCCCTGCACAATTGGAAAATAAAACATGGAAAGGGATAAGTAGTGGAGGTCTTGAATACCCTCTCGTGAATCTCTGCCAGCAACATACTGGCAAAGTCAATCTCCACTCCTGCTACCAGTGTTGCAACCATGACCGCTCTATCCCATGTGACTTGGTTGTCAGCTTTTGTCGGTGACACCCTGTTACGCACTAACAACCAGAGGAACTTGGCCACAAAATTCAATGTGGCCTTTCAGATACCTAATCGAGGTGCGGTGACCCATTCTGCACGCTCTCCATCTGCAACAATGTATTTAGCCACCCATAGTATTATAGCCTCTCTTTGTTCAGCATTTCTCTGAAAAACGCCGCTTCATACGATGTCCCATATGTACTCAAACTATACTGTGTTTAGTGACCACGAGTGACCTGTGGTTGGACCATAGAGAAAGCAGCTGATGGTGGCATGTGATATGTCCATCGGACAACCCCGGACCACAGTGGAAGTGAGAGGATCTTGGTCCATGGGCTTTGACCGCTTGGATATTGAGCCACGGAGAGTGGAAACATAGGAGGCGTAAAACTCCCACACAATCTCCTCGCTATAAGTCCATGGGTCTCGATCCATCCAATCACACTTGTGTAGGTTAAAAAGTTGGTGGATGTCAGGAACAGTATGCAAGCTCCCCGTGAGGACTCTGCGCTTCTCTGTAATAAGTCGGGCCATCTTCCCTTTGTCATTTCTCATCTTGGCATCCCGATAAATCTGCCATTGGCCCTCAACACACCACCTGTTTTTCTTGCCGTCCACTATAGTAGGATCCTCATTCCTTGGTGCTGGTACTGACTCCGAGCTAGTGGCCTCATCAGATGAGGTTGCTTGTTCATTCTGGCCGGACCCTATGGTTGACTTGGCATTGGACCCCGAAGAATGGGCAACCTCGGACCCTGAAGCTTGTCTAAACTCAGAGCCAGAAGCCTGGGTAGACTCGGAGCCAGACGTAGACCCAGTAGTTGAACTGGAAGCAGCCCCAGTCGCTGACCCGATCAATGTGTGATCCTCATCAGACTGGGAGACATTGACTACATCAAGAATCACCTTCCGGGGGTGCCTTTAGTGGCTTGGGGTGCAGTGGGAGAAGTCCTTGTGTTGGGAGGAACGTATGTTGGATATTTTTCTGTGTCTGTGTCTTTGTCAATTAACCTGAAGTTCGGGGCAACAGATTTGGACTTGCCCTGCTTTGAGTAGGTGACAAGCTTCCTGGGTGCCATCGTACCTGCGGAAGCGATATTAGTGCCAAACTAACTATAAACACACTTGAACAAATTTTAGAACTAAAAGCGGACAGTAACAAAGACCCCAATTGTTTTTCCAGACAGTGGCTACAATGGTCATCCACGGAGGGGACCTACGGTCCGTAGACTGATCTACGGTTCGTGGAACCCTTCCGTGGATCAGAGGACCAACAATATTGATCGCAGAAGGAAACCACGGATGTACAAAACGGTCCGTAGAGTGATCTATGGACCGTAGTCCACATCCGTGGTTTCACACTTTATGAAATTTTTTAGGTGCATCTAACCGCGGACCTAATCTACGCTCCGTAGATTGATCTACGGTCCGTAGATGGGGTTTCGTGGATGGGATCTGTGCCAAGTTTCAAGCATGGTTAAATTTCAAGTCCACCCATTTGAGCATTTTCAACAGCATCCTAGTCTAACCATGAATTTCAACATTTAATCATGCTAGTTTGTCATTCTCAGGATTCCGACTAAACATTATAGCAAGTATTAAAGATAAACTTTGGAATCCTAAGTCGAAACTTACATTTAGACTTAAAATCTCATACGACAAGGCAACACAATCACTATCTATCGTTCCAAGGGTATTGTAACTTCCAATTTTATCATGCAATTTCATCTAACAAATACCGAAGGTCGAGACCTGACTCCCGACTTTCTATATTCAATCTATGAACCGAAATTCAAAGTGAGGGGAAAGTCTATTACCATACAAGAAATGAGGAGTGGGGTGATTGTGTGACGACACTAAGCTTTGCAAGACCAAATAAGTACCTCTTCGTTACTAACCCGAACACCGGACCGTGCAGAAATTAAAGTTTTGGGGAGGAAAGGGAATTTGGGAGTTTGGGGAAAAGGATGGAAAGATTAAATGGGGAGTGATGGAGTGATTTAAGGAACCAATTTAAGGAGTTTGGGAGGTTATGAAACGGTTTGGAAGTAAATGAAGGGAAGTGGACTGATTTAAAATTTGGGGATTTTAAATAGGAGGGGTCCGGGTCGGGTCAGGCAGCATTAGGTTTTGGACCTATGAGACCTCGTCTACGGTCCGTGGGTCGATCTACGGTCTGTATATTGGGACCGTAAATCACTCTTACACTTGGAAAAGTTTTGCGACTTACCTGGGATCTAAGGACACCATCCACGGTCCGTGGATGGATCGATGGACCATTGATGGGGTCCGTAGACCTCTGCACTAGACCATTTTCTGCAGAAATTTTATAGCGTACCTGCACATGTAGCAACCATTAGGCTATTCTTTTTTTTTACATTTTCTGGACATTTTTTAGGCACGGACCCTATGCTAATTCTAGCCAACACCTATCTAAATTAATACAGAGAATCAACTAAAAACAGAGAACTGCTAGATGGAAAACAAAAACTTATCGTTGGCTAGATTGTACATCTTGGGTTGCCTCCCAAGCAGCGCTTGATTTAACGTCGCAGCACGATGCAGGCCTCTTGATTACTCAGACTTCATCAAGATGATAGGCCTCCACAACCTCTTGCACACTTTCTGCGTTTCCCAAATAGATCTTGATCCTTTGCCCGTTAACCATGAATCTTGTTCCGTCACTGTTCTCAAGCTCAACTGCTCCATGGGGAAGCACTTTTGTGAGAAAAAATGGTCCGGTCCATTTGGATTTGAGTTTGCCTGAAAACAAGTGCAACCTAGAGTTGAATAGCAGCACAAGATCACCCACAACAAATTCCCGCGTTTTGATTCTTTGATCATGATACCTCTTCATCTTCTCTTTGAACAAGGCAGAACTTTCATAAGCTTTTTGGCGAAACTCATTAAGCATATTCAAGTCATTCATTCTTTGATTAGATGCGGCGCCCTAATCCAAATTTAGCTTCTTCAATGCCTACAACGCCTTATGCTCTAGCTCTACCGGTAAATGGCAAGATTTCCCATATACTAGTTGGTAAGGAGACATACCTATGGGAGTCTTGTATGCAGTGTGATAAGCCCATAGCGCGTCATCAAGCTTCCTTGACCAATCCGTTCTATTAGCATTCACAGTTTTCGCCAAAATCTGTTTGATCTCTCTGTTGGACACTTCAACTTGCCCACTAGTCTGCAGATGGTAAGGAGTTGCTACATTGTGGCGGACACCATATTTCTCAAGTAGCGCCTTGAACAACTTATTACAAAATTGAGAACCTCCATCACTGATAATCGCTCTCGGTGTACCAAATCTGGAGAAAGATATTCTTTTTCAAGAATGCGGTGACACTTTTACCTTTATTGTTGGGGAGCGCAACTGCTTCCACCCATTTCGATACATAATCAACCGCAACAAGAATATACTTCATCCCGTGTGAACTCACAAATGGACCCATAAAATCAATGCCCCATACATCAAACAACTCTATCACCAATATATGATTCATTGGAAGCTCTTGCCTCTTTGAAATCCCTCCTTCTCTTTGGCAACAATCACAAGACTTGGCAAAATCATGAGCATCTTGGTGGATAGTAGGCCAGTAGTATCCACACTGCAAAATCTTATGTGCAGTTCGAATACCACTATGATGCCCACCCACAGGAGACGAATGACATGCTTCAAGTACACTCAACATCTCAATTTTGGGCACACAACGACGAATAATCCCATCAACACAACTACGATACAAGTAAGGCTCATCCCAAAAGAATTTCTTTACATCATGCATAAATTTTTTCCTTTGATGAAAAGACAAATCCGGGGGCACAATATCGCTTGTCAAATAATTAGCAAAGTCTGCGAACCAGGGAATCTGATCATGAGAAGCAGCCAATACTTGTTCATATGGAAAAGCATCATTAATTTCAGCCCCATCACCAAGCTTTAGCATAGCCTCTTTCTCTAATCTGGACAAGTGATCGGCAACTTGATTTTCGGTCCCCTTTCTATCTTTTACCACAAAATCAAACTCTTGCAGCAATAATACCCATCTAATCA